>VZTO01027111.1:0-40568 GCA_013400615.1 Syrrhaptes paradoxus
CCTCTGCTTAACCCACGACATAAAGATAAAAAGATAATACAAAAAATGTAAATTCAGCATTGATATTTGGGCATTTTCTACTTTTTTGACATAACTTAAGAAATCTGCTATGAAAAATGTGTGGCTATTTTACTTCAGTGTCACTTTGAATTTATTGAAGAAAAATAGATTTTTTTTTTTAGAGGAAATGTGTGCAGTAATTTTGTCTTTCTGTTGCTGTTACTCTGATTTGCCTCATTGATCAGCTGGGTCAATCCCAAAGTTAGCAATTGCTTAGATTAGATTAATTTGATCAGCATGGAAGTGACCCTTTTAATCTTTGAGCTGTTAGAGGGCAATAGTGGATAGATGATTGAATAATAAGTGTGATGGACCTTTTTAGACTTGGTTGTTGTGTTATTAGAGATCCTTTGATTCCAAGGATTGTCAGAGTGCTAGACTCTTTCTCTTAACAGAGATATGCACTTGTCACTTTTTATGAAGAATAACATTTGGGAAATCCAATAAACAGGTTTAGACTAGGTGGATTAGTCTGAAAACGGTTCCCCAGACAAGATGGCATTCTGGAGAAGAGTGGACTCTCTGCAAGGAAGAGTACTTACCACATGTGCTCTGTATTGCATTACACATCCTACATGTACTGCCAAAATTACAGTTGAAAGTACCATCTTAACTTTAGCCTGATGAGAATGTTTAATGATGCATTAAGATCATTTTAGTAAATCTGATAGTTTAACATATTTATTAATCACAAACATGCAAAATTTATACCTGAAAGTTTTACCTAATTAAGACATGCGTCTTGTCTGCATAGCAGATGAATTGGTGGCCATAGTATGTATCAGTTCTGAGGTCTGAATTCTGTCTCATGATTCCAGTACCTTGGAAAGTAATGACTTGATAACATAGACTGTAATTCAAGAAAGCAATTAATTTATCTCCTACATTGCTGTCATACTTCAGAGATGAATGCATCAAACACTTTTTGGTTTGTGCTGAAGCCACATTTTAAAATTCATATATGTCTATGTACACATAACGCACACAGTTATTGGTGCTTCAAAGGCAAATCCCTGCATTAAGCTTGAGAGTGATCATTGTACAAAACTTGTTAAGGGGCTATAGGTTAAAAGCCTACTAGACTTCGAAATATTAAAAAAAAAATCCAGTCCTTATATATGTAGTTTTCAAAACCAACATGATATTTTCCAATGTTCACTTGAATGAGCCAGAAAATTAAAACAATTCAATAGAATATTTTTAGGACTAGTATGAAAGGCCAACCATTTTAGAGTGATATCTATTGATAGGTAATTTAGTGTTCTGGTGAAAATAATTTTATTCAGACTACAGGCTGCAAAGATTTTCTTTACAGTATGCCTACCATGAATGAACCTGGATGAATTATTGGAACACTAAACAAGTATGACCCATGCAAGAGTAACAGCTGATATAGAAGTTATTCTAAGAGTCATATGCCACTGCTGTATTTTTAATACGGAAAGCATATTAGAGGTACTTTACAATGGTACTTGTTTTCATGTTGGAATTGCTATCTACCAGGTCATCCATGCAAATGACAGCATATAGGACTCAGTGGTCTGCATTCTGCCAGAGTTATATAATTTTGGAGGGATATTTTCTAGAGAAGAGTTATTACATTAATGCCCATGTTGACTTTGTTCCATGAGGCAGAATTTTACCTTGCCAAGAAGCATGTCAGTAGCAGCCAAAATGTTTTGTCATATGGCTGTTTGTCTAGTCCTGTCTAGTAGGCTTCGAGAGCAGACTGGCTTCTTCCCAGCTGCACTGGCAGCTGTGCTCAGCCACGGTGCTTTTGCCCCTGGTAAACCCCCCAGCCACCCCGGGCCTCGCAGCTCCTTTTTCTCCTCCCACATCAAGAGAGGTGACTGAGGCCGTGCAGCACGTCAGTGGCAGAGCTGGGGTTCAGCTGCCCCAGCCCTCCCCAGCCACTCACCCTCTGCTGAAGGGCCTGGGCCAGCCTGGCCTTGGGAAATGACACTGATCCAGCCATCAGGAGCCCGGGTGCTGCTCAGGGCTGGTCAGTCCTGCTCTGCAATAACATTTGCAGAGCCCATGGAGTTGATTTGGATAGCGAAAGGTGCGGAACTTGCTCGTGTTGGGCACTGCTACATGCCCTGCATGTTAGGGGAGGCTGGGCAGGGGATCCCCAGCCCCCTTGGTGTTCCCTTTTCTCCGTAGGATGATACCTTACGCACCTGCCTTGCCTTCTCCCCGAGGCAGACCCGCAGGCAGGCAAAGCCAGCACACAGGCTCCTCCAGATGCCCTGCACCAGGCAGGGGCTGAGATGCAGCTCTGCGCTTACCGCACACCCCAGGAAATCCTCTGCCTGAAGGTCCTCCACCATCTTCTGCCGTCCCCGGGCAGCACTGTCAGTGAGCACCGCTGGAAGTGGGGCAGTGCGAAGGCTCTGCTCGCCGTTGGCAGCAGCAGGGATCAGAGCCCGCTGGTGCCGGCTCAACTCTGCCAGTATGCGACCACCAGGCAGAGTGGCCAGGAATAGACCAACACGTAGCATGGTCCCTCGGGAGACATCGCGACAGAGGCAGAAAGGTACGCTGCAGCCCAGCGCTCCAGGATACCGAATTCTACAAATAACATATAAAACAGTGAATATCCCTGTCTTGGATGTATGACCTTCAATATTCACGTTGGTTTCCACAGTTAGTATGCTGATAGGTTTTTAGATGCCGCTTTTAAGGGACTTAGCAATCGAGCTGAGGGCTCAAAACTTGACTATGGGCCCCAAGTACTATGCATTCTGTAATTTGAGCTGTATACCCCACATTTTGACCTATCATAGATTGCATATAAGTGCAATAATGGGCAATGGTGTTCTGCAACTAGTTACAGTTTTGTATGTCCTGTAAAAATAATAGTAATGACCCCACTCACATCTCCAGATAATGTCTTTTTTTTTGGTCAGTGTACTACAGTGTATTAAATTCACATTGCTGGATTTCACTGAATACAGCTGACATGCTTTAGTTGGATTGCTGTTAGTGTTGAGGTTGTTTCTATCAAATTCCATATTTTCACAAATGCAATATTTGCCTCAGCTGATCTCTATAACTATGTTCACCAGACACTCCCGTTTCCTTCTCTTTCCCAAGCTAACTGCATAGTAAGTTGATTTCCAGTCTCTTGACAGAGATGATTCCCTGTGGGAAGGGAAGAGTACCAAGATAAGGATTGTTGTGAGAAAGGAGCTGGGCTGTCTAGGATCATTGACATGGAGCTATTGAGGGAGAGAAGGATCCCTGGACCAAAACATTTTGTACCACTTGTGCAAACACAAAACTAACATCACTGCTGAATTAGTTTATTCCATGGCATTGTGTCATGGTGGGGGGTTTTTTGTTCATTTTGTTGGGTTTTTTCCCCCCAGAATTCCTGCTATTGGTGCTAAAATACTTTATTTCAGCTGTGCTGCTATGCTGCCACATAGAGTAGACATTTGAAAGTTCTTATTATATGTGCTTTGTAGCTGAAATTATTATCTATTTCCAAATAAAATATACTTTATTTGGAACTGTAACCAGGAATGGAATAAGTGCTTCAGAAAATGCTCCATTTTGTAGCTAAAATGCATTGCTTAAAAACACCCCAAAACAACACACACACAAAACCCCCCAACCCAGCTACTGATCCTGTGTTGAATGTGTTAAACTCTATAAATGTTGACACTCTGTGAATGTTCAGCAGGTGCCTTATGTAACCAGTCTACAAAAAAGACTGTAAATTTGTTTTTTTAAGAATGATCTTACACATATTTGTATATTTACATTTGGTTGAAATTATTGTTTGAAATTGTGCATTTGAAATTGAGCATATTGTTTGAAATTGAGAATTTTCCATGAGCATGGAAGCATACTCAGAGCACAAATAATGATAACTGCATATTTTTAAATACATCTATCTACTTAAAGAGAAAGCAACAGATGTTTTTAACTAGAAAAAAATGCACTGAAAATTTCAGTAGCTTTCTTTTAATGATAAGAGTATCTATTGTTCTGAGCCTTCCAGTTGTTTTGGAAGCCTAATGTACAAATGTGTAATGCAGAAATTAGCACAGTAGCTGTAGTTACTGTGTACTGATGACCAGCTTGGAATTGAGGCACTAGTGTTCAGATAAAACTGAATTAGAAACTGATGAAATCTTTCATCATGAAATTTGACTTGTGCAGTTATTCTTATTGATCTAGTTTAATAAGAACATGAAGCTTAAAAGTTTATACATCTCTTTGGGATCCTTTCATTGAATGCATGCTCCAGGAAGTAAAATTATTTTGCCAATGGGACAAGAATGTGTGAATAAAACTCGGACAGACAGGTGTGAGCCTGGTTGTTTTGGTTTTTTGGTTTGGTTTAGTTTTTTTTCAGCTGTGTTGCTCAGTAAGTTTTGAACCTGAGTATTTTGGTATTTTTATCCTGTAGGCGGGGTGGTGCTGATGATAAACTATATGCCTGACTTAAAAGAGAGAAAAGGGAGTTGGGGAACAAAGCAATTTTGGCAAACGCTTTACTATAGATGATTATAATACGGAATTTAAAGTGTATGGCATAATTGAAAAACACGAAAAATTACAATTTTTTTTTTTTTTTTTTTTTTGAAGCTGGTAGGACCTTCATTGTCTGAAATAGCAGGAAATAGTATTTCTGCAGTAATTGTATTACGCTTTTAGCCTGATGGTTGTTAAGCAGAAAACTTATAATGAATAAATATAGATAGAAATCGACAGGTCACATTTCAGTGAGAGTTCATATTAAGCAGTAATATAAATGTAAGAGCTTACAATGAAATGAAATTCATAATGTAAAGGTCAAACCTGCCTATAAGAGTCTTCTAATGAAAGCTGTTCAACTGAAAAGATTCCAATTTTGTTTTAATAGGTAATAACATAGTATGGCAAAACTACAGCATTTCTGCTGGATAAAATGTCATCTAAATTAGGGCCCAATTCAGCAGAAAAACTCCATCTGCTTCCATGTGGATGATCTTACCATGCAACAATAGCTGCGTTTCTTTTTAAACATGAATGCTGCTCTTAGATCAAAACAAAAAAAAAGCAAAAGCACAGATAAATACCCAGCTGTTATATTTTTTAATTTATATAAGTATAGAATCATCGAATCATAGAATGGTTTGGGCTGGAAGGGACCTTAAAGATCACCTAGTTCCAATCCCCCTGCCATGGGCAGGGACACCCTCCACTAGACCAGGTTGCTCAAAGCCTCATCCAGCCTGGCCTTGAACACCTCCAGGGATGGGGCATCCACAACTTCCCTGGGCAACCTGTTCCAGTGTCTCACCACCCTCACAGTGAAAAATTTCTTCCTAATGTCTAGTCTAAATTTACCCTCTTNCGAGAGTGGAGTAGAAGGGAAGAATCACCTCCCTCGACCTGCTGGTCACGCTTCTCTTGATGCAGCCCAAGATATGGTTTGCTTTCTGGGCTGCAACTACACATTGCCGGGTCATGTTCAGTTTTTCATCAACCAACACCCCCGAGTCCTTTTCCTCAGGGCTGCTCTCAAGCTGGTCTCCACCCAGCCTGTATTAGTGCTTGGGGTTGCCCTGACCCATGTGCAGGACCTTGCACTTGGCCTTGTTAAATGTCATGAGGTTTGCATTGGCCCACCTCTCCAGCCTGTCCAGGTCCTTCTGGATGGCATCCCTTCCCTACAGCATGTCCACCACACTGCACAACTCAGGAACTTTCTCAGCCACAAGCAGTGTTTATTAGTTTAATAACCTCAGTGTTGTTTTTTTTCCTTCAGTTAAATTGCCTGATTGCTTTCTGATTATCTACTCAGAAAAAGCTACTCGTATCCAGAGCATCTTTGACACCAATTATTTTATATTCTACACCAGGTTAACTGTTGTGTACCTTTTTTTAGACACAAGTTGCTTGGAAAATCATGCTGTTAACCTTCCTAGATTAGTTCAGCAGAGCTTATCCAAAAACATAGTTTTTTTTGTTTTGGTTTGTTTTGGTTTTTTTTTAAGCTTCTAAAAATGTGCATTAACCCTACTGTATGAAAGAACTGGTAATTCTATGTAATAATTGTAGAACTTCAGAGGCTGATACTCAGAATGCAAGATCATAAAATGCTGCCATTTGACTGGGATAGTTTTGTTCCTTGTAAAACATCTAACTGCTTATCACAGACACAGTTCCTGCATAGTAACAGTGAAAGCTCTAATATACAGTAGTGTGCTGATGCTACCAGGATTTTAGAAATTTCCTTAGACTGTACTGAACAATTTTAGCAATGACTGGTCACAGTGCTAAATCCTGCTTTCTCAGATCTACCCTCTATTGCTGTGGCATGGCAGTGGTAAGAAAATTCAGAAACAACTGCAACATTAATCGAAGTGGCATGTTCTGATTTTAATCTTGGTTGCACTGGTACATTAACTAGCCAGAATATATAGTGCTGCATCCTTTTTTATGTTTATTTTCATTCTAGTCTTTTTTATTGTTGTTGATATTGCATTGCAATTTTTCACGATGTCAAGGAAAATAATCTGGAATGGACAATTGCTACCCTTTTTTATCTGGAATTTGAATTTTGACATCTTGTATATTTTATCCCTACATAGTTTCTAATTTTTTCACATCTACTTATACTGTGCAAACCAGTTAGATTTGTCCTCAATTGGTCATCATTTGGAACTTTCAATAAACAGTGAAGGTCTCGATTTCTGAACAACTAATAAATGAGTAGACGTAGCCTGTTCAGTTGTCTTCTAATTATATACATCTCTGTTTAGAAGTACTTGAGGCAGAAATTTAAAATGTCTGTGATCTTGGAACACATGAAAGGATCAATACTAGTACGGCAGCACATGCACCACATTTGAGGCGAGTTTGGTTTTCTTTGTAATGTTCATTTCCTATTTAGCTACAGAGAGAAACTACACCTTAGAAAGGCACTTCTCCCCTACCCCTTCCTTCTTCCCAAAGCCCAAAGACCTTGTCCTGTACCTTCTCCTCCCATTCCCCACATGGCGCAGCAGGGTAGGGAATGGGGGTGCAGTCAGTCTGACACTCCTTCCTCCTCAGGGGAGGGCTCCTCACAGTTTTTCCCGGCTCCAGTGTGGGGTCCCTTCTGACAGGAGAGTCCTTCTCAAAACTGCTCCAGCGTGAGTCCTTTCCACACGGGGCCACAGTCCCCTTATGACTGCCTGGCTCCAGCGTGGACTTCTCCAAAATTCCTGCATGGGGTCCTCCACAGCTGCGTCTTGTCATGGGCTGCACCAAGGGACAAACTGTGCTTCACCATGAATCTTTGCCACACTGCAGGGGAAATTCCAGGGCTGCTCCCTTTCCTATCGCTCCTGTTCTCTGACCGAGTGTCTGCGTGGCCATCTCTCTCAAAACCCTGCTCTCTCTCTGCTGCAGGTCTTCATTGGCTCCCGGAAGAACCGACTCTCGGGTGAGCTGTGGTGGAGGTTTGGGCTACGGCAGGTCAGTTCACAGAAGCCAGGCAGCCAGCTGGACAGCCAGACCAGCCTGCCTAAGCCGGGCCCTGCCCAGGGCTGTGCCCAGCCCTATCTTCTGTGCCCCCTCTTATATATGTTATTGCAGAGGCGCCAGTTGGTTCAACTCTGGCCTGAGGTGGGTCCAGGCTGCAGCTGGGGAAGCTTCCAGCAGGTTCTTACATGGGCTAGGTCAGTGGTACTCCTTCCCCCACTCCCTCACCCCCCCAGCTACTAAAACCTTTGAAGCTGTGGTTGGGGGTGAACCCTTAGCTGTCACTTACAGGAGCCACCATGGCAGCCCCTTCCTTGCCGCCAGAGCAGACTTGCAGGAACTTTTAGCAGTTACTTACTGGGGCTGGCACTGCAGCCCCTCCCTTGCTACCAGCAGAGCTGGAGTCCAGGGAAACCTTTAGCAGCTACTCACAGGAGCCAGTGCTGTGGCCCCTCCCTGCTACCAGACAAAACCCACCACACAAAACCGCAACATTGGCTTAAGTCTTAGAAAGCTTTTTAAACATTTTTTTTTCCTGACCATCTGACAAGTATATCTCCTAATTCCTTTTAAACAGTGTAAATTTACATTGTAGTTAGAGACTAAGTTCTATTTACTACCATTATGCATATGTGTCTGTAACGGGTTCTAATTTTGCCTGTCTTCAAGGTGCTATTTTCCCTTAGGCTTCCACTTCTGTTTCAATACTCATTTTAGTCTGTGTAATCATTGAAACAAAGGCTTGTTCTTACTTGCAATATAAAGTACCGTGGTACAGCATTAATGTGTACAGATGAAATACTGACTTTTGAATATGTACAGAAATGCTCAGTGATAACAGACATAATACAAGTTTTTTGTCCACTGCCTTAATATTGTAACCTATAACTTATGAATTCCTTACTGCAACATTTGTCACATGAAAGCACAATTCTGTAATTGTAATAGCTGTCTTCAGCAAACCCAGTCTTTTAACAGCAATTGGCTACTTCAAGTTTCTGGCTGTAAAATTCTAGAGTGCACCTAGTAATACTGTAACTTCATAGAGGTCCTATCAGCTGCTTGCTAATTATATATTTGCCATTCCCTGTGTGTGTTTCTTCCATGGATATGCTTGTAACTGCCTGGATGGTGATGGGTAAAAGTTACAGGTGTATGCAAAAAGATTGGTTTAGATCACCCTTTCTTCAAGAGGAAGATAAACTTCTTTGAAAGCTGTCCATACAGAAACGATGTGTGGAGGAAAGAGTCGCTGAGGTCACTTAGATAATCTGTCTGTTTTGCAGGGAAACCAAGTAAACAAAACAGCTCTTTCCCCAGATAACTTTTCTGGTAGAAAAACAGCTGCTTTCTTTCCCATATCTCTGCATTTCTTATTAGCCAAAAGCTGTAAAAATGTTTTAAAATATGCTTCAGCTAAAAAGTGTTTATTTCAGTTTATTGTCTAGAGAAAGCCTTATCACCTGTT
Source organism: Syrrhaptes paradoxus (assembly GCA_013400615.1). Taxonomy (NCBI): domain Eukaryota; kingdom Metazoa; phylum Chordata; class Aves; order Pterocliformes; family Pteroclidae; genus Syrrhaptes; species Syrrhaptes paradoxus. The sequence goes on from VZTO01027111.1 coordinate 8,993, forward strand.
TCAGACAAATTCAAGCTTTTTGGGGGAAGGTAAATTGAACTTATATATTTTGGATATCCTGTTCTACCTAGCATACAGGAATATTGTGAACAGCCTTGCCTGTGAATTTTTTTGGAGATGGTCACGTGATGAGCATTGTGGGTCCTTATCTCTCTCTGACACCTGAAACGTGGAGTATATACAACAACACCTTAAATTGCATGCCCAATACAACTGCAAAGTGTCTTTTTTTCTGGGCTGGATTTGTGAGCAAGCTTATTTCAGAAAGTGGCAAGAGACTCTTCATTGGACAGCTGGATGAAACGTACTCGTAGATGTTTTGGGTGACTGAGAATGTTTGGTTCAAGATTCACTGAAGGAATCAATAACCTTTTCTGGCCTGTCTAGACCTTGAGGTGAGGCTTGTCTGGTTTAAATTGTTGTGGGGTGTCTGCTGCTTTTTTGTTACACCCCTGACCACGGTAGATGGTAATGAGTGGAGTTTCAGGTGCCCAGCAGAGCTGAGGGAGCTTGGGCAACAGTATCTGCGTCCTGGAAAGAGCTGCTCGGCCGTTGGATTCCACTGGACAAATCTGGAGTTGAGCAAGAGAGTCCTACATCCCTGCCATCACTTTCTCGTGATTCTCCTCTTGCGAGTGCGCTCACTGGGAAGGTGGGATGTGCGGGGGAGTCTAGTGTGGAGACTGACCGGCCGTGCAACTGCTGGTTTTGCCACTTGATGGCAGCATTGACTTTGTGTTTGAACTGAGTTTTGTGGATGGTCGGAAGGCTGGACTGAGCTCCTGAGGTTCAGCCTCGTTAAACATCAGTCGTGTGAAAGATTGATAGCAATGCAAATGTATTTATAACCACTAGAGATAGTCACCTTCCACCCCAATTAGCCTTTGAATTGATTTAGTGAGAAAAACATCTATTATGGAATAAAAGTCTTAGAGATTAGTGTTGCATTATTTCACTACATTTGAAATAGCTGTAGGTAAAAGGGCCTTACAGGCATCAATAAGCTTTAATATAGTAAAGTGCTTTTAGGCTACATCAGAAGCAAATTACAAGTCGAAGGCTTGTTTGCTGAGTAAAATATAACTACAGGTATGCTGGGTTATGCTGGGCCTCTGTGTCATTTAAAGAATCTAGCTTCTGAAATTTTTCTTCTCATTCTTTTATTTTAAAAAGGGATTATAATGAGAAGCTGCTTACAATAAAATTATTGATTAAAAAACTGTGCTTCTTTTTGCAAGACAACAGTAGTCAATTGTGTTTTAAGGTTGTCTGATTTTTTTTCTGTTTTCTCTTCTTCCCAAACACATTTTCCCGAAGAGATCCTGGAGCGAGAAGGGTGGTAATCGTTTTCACTGTGGAGTGCAAGTCCTAGGTACATCCTGATGACAGACTAGTACTGCTAGGAAAGGATCCAAGAAAGAAGAGTATTCTCTCCTCGACATGGAGCAAAAAGAAATTTTTACAAAGGACTGGTATGCTTTAATGCTTCTAACTTAAAGACTTAATTTAGGTCATGTTGAGTTACCATTACAGGTGAGAAATGCTATTTCTTTGAAAGGCAAAATTTCTCTAATATTTTACAGTATTGTAGTAGTTTTGCTCTTTGTAGCAGTGATGAAAATAAGCTTTCTTGCTAAGGAGTACAATGTGAACAAACAGCTTTTGCAAGCAGAACTGGAGCTATCCATGGGTGCTTCCCGATTAATATTCCCTCCACCTCCCCCTCCCCCGCTTTTATAGTGTAAAATCTGTCCATCTCTTTGCTTTCTATTTATGTATTCATTTGTGTTTGTGGAAAGGATGAAGCTTAATGAAGTCTATGCAGTCACAGCAGGATAAACCACTGTGAGATCAGATGTGGCCCTGTGCTGTGTGTGAGAGCAAGACCTTTGAGCTGTGAGTGTTCCTATTCTCTTCATTGTTCCTCAATCCATCTTTATTTAGTATGTATTTTATATGGTTGATGCCATTTAAACAGAAAAGGTCATTTCAAAATATACTTCTATCCTTTTTTCTTTTAGAGAAAAATTATAAGTTATTGTGATTTTTATAATAGAAAAATATTTTATGCAATTCAGCATGCCCATTTTGAGGGCTGAAACCACAAAGATCACATTCCATTCCCCACAGCAGCTATTGTTACTTTTTCAAAGCCTGTTCTGAATTTTACTTGACTTTGTGAAGAATACCTGTTTTCTGGTGACAAAATATGTTGATGTCAAACAAAAACACTCTCCTTGGTATGAAGTTGTAACTCTACTTAGACATTTGTATTTGTAGTTCGCTTTCCAACATTTAGTCATAGAATCATAGAATCAAAGAATGGTTTGGGTTGGAAGGGACCTTAAAGATCATCAAGTTCCAACCCCCCTGCCATGGGCAGGGACACCCTGCACTAGACCAGGTTGCTCAAAGCCTCATCCAGCCTGGCCTTGAGCACCTCCAGGGATGGGGCATCCACAGCTTCCCTGGGCAACCTGTTCCAGTGTCTCACCACCCTCACAGTGAAAAATTTCTTCCTAATGTCTAGTCTAAATCTACCCTCTTTTAGCTTATACCCGTTACCCCTTGTTCTCTCACTACACTCCCTGATAAAGAGTGCCTCCCCATCTCTCCTGTAGGCCCCCTTCAGGTAATGGAAGGCTGCTATTAAGTCTCCTCGGAGTCAATGAGTATGGGGACAAATAAAAATGATAAAATGAGAAAGACACAAATTAACAATGCTTTCCAAGTACTTATCTGAAAGCACAACAGGGCTGAGAGGTTTGTTGAATCTAGACTGCCCTGTAAAAATTTTTAAAAAAAAGAAGTGAAGTGAATAACTCTACTTTCTGTTTCTTTTGTAACCCTGTTTTGAATATCTGCAGTGCACTGTAGCATTGATACCAGATAATACAATGACATCCCACTTAGTCATTGTGAAGCATTCTTGACAATAAATCAAAAATCAGCTAGAAGCAAAATCTCCTGAAGGCAGCCTAGATCTAATGGGATTTCTCTTTATGTGTGTGTACATGAGTGTGAGATATGCAAGCTTTAATCATAATACTGCACATGGAAACTACACTGGGATTTAAAACGTATATTGTACATCCTGCAAAATGTTTACTTCTGCATATCTCCAATTCTAAAGGAATAACCAGTTCGATAAAAATAGTATCCAGGGAGCTAAAATTGGCATTGATTTTTAATTTACACAGAAGTTATTACAAATATATATCAGTGTCAATTAAAGCAGTTTCATTGCTTACAGCATATAGGAAATCAAATTCCATAATTAGATTTGCCATGTGGATGGCAGCACTACTTCCAAGGTTCAAAGGTCACTGACAATTAGCATAAGAGTTAAAATTAAATTACACTAAATATTGCTGGTTTTCAATGCTTGAGAATTTGACAGGAGAGTATGAATGTTAAATAGTATATTCTGGCAGAAAACCTTAGTTGTCTTTTTCCCTGTGTTTTGCATTTTTAGATGTTTAATTTTGTATTTGGTTTGTAGAAAATGGTTTGTGTCCTGCCTAGGTAACCAGATAGAGCTTATTTACCATATAAACAAGGCTTCATCCAATGTTTGTGGTAGCCTGGGAACACAACAGTGCAGACAAGATTAATAAAAATGCTAAGGTAATAATCTGACACTAGTCAAACATTTTACAGGATAGCAACAAAAGAAGTCTGTTCCATCTATAATTGTAGGGTTGTATTTATATTTGTTAGATTTTATTTATCTGATTTTTGCCTACAAATCTTTTTGTTCCATTTCTTCTCAAATTCTATTATACCTTTAGTGATTAAAATACGTGTGTATTCTAAGTCTAGTAAATGCTTTCCCAAGGAAGGAAATACTAAGTAGTGGAAGGACTTTCTGCAATGACATCATTTTAAAGCAGGCATTCTGATAGCAGATAGTAGATTTGAAGAAGAGACGCTATTTCTAGTTTCTCTCTAGATACAATTTGAATCGTTATAGAATGGTTTCCACAGCAATTTAATGATGCAAAGGCAGCAGTGTGTCAACACAAAACCTACCCTGTTTGAGTTTTGTCTTATGTCCTGATTGGCAAGCTCAGATGTGCTAAGAAGATCTGCACAGGCAGCTGAATATGGGATCTATGCCCTTTATATAGCTATGGAAAAGAAGTGGAATAGACTTGGGCCTGTTGTTGGAAGGCATTGCTAATGCTTCTTTAAATGAGGGCAAGCTGTCAGCTGTTCTCAGTCTCTTATTGTCTGTGAAACTGTTGCTTGATGCTAATGTCCTCTTTAATTATTGTCTGGTTTCTGAGAGACTGGAAGATGCTACAGTCTCTGGTGTTTCCCACATGTTGGTGAAAGTTATTTATGTCTAGTGAAAACAGGGATATGGCTGGAAGTTTCGCTTAAAATCAGCTTGACTAAAAAGCCAGTTTTCAGAAGATGTAAATCTACAGCAGTTCACTTGAGTGAACATGTGTTCAGACTGTACATGAGACTGCAAAAAGTATCTCCCATGTCCAAACCTTTGAGAGACGGAGAAGTGTCACAAAACAAGAAAACTATAAAATCCTCAAAATGTTTTCCCATTTTTAACAGATGAGAATTTTACGACACATGGAATATTTTACATATGCAAGATGTTAGAATATCTTAGTTTCAACTTAAAAATGCATAGGAATTTTCCACATTACAGAACGTAATCAAACAAGACTTGAACTAAGGAAACAAGGCAGCATACCATTCTCTGGGTTAGTGTACCACAGGTTTCTAGGGTTATGCATAAGGAAAGTATTAGTGAATTCCATAAGGAAGATTCTACACTTTACAAACAGGTTAATGTGCAAGGGTCTGTGTGAAGAATACATGTACCATGAACACAGATCAAAAAATATCTTTACTATATTAATAACAAACGAAACTACTTTGCAACTTTTGGTTAAGGATAAAATGTGCATTACATAGGGAGTAAGGTGTTTCTCTGACTCCTATAGTAAAGATGATTTATTTGTAGAAAGTGTTCAAGGGTCAGAGTGAACTAATGATTATAGTATCCTAAGTGGAAGCTTTGTTGTTTAACTCCTTGTGCATCAGAGTAGGTCTTGTAATTGGCTATTTGAAGTCACTGTGAAATGTTTCCGGATAAAATGTGTAGTAAAATTAACATGTGTTAGTCTTAGAGGAGACATGATTTCTACTTGGAAACTAAATGAGCTTGAAGCAAAAGTAAAGTAAACTCTCAAGAAAAAAAGTTGCAGACTGATGGTGATATTACTTGTGAAGATCAGTTTGTGGTAACTTCAGGACTGTAGTCCAAAAATGGCAAAGATTTGTTTGCTAGAAAATGAAAGGCTATGTTGACTCAGATGATAAAATGATAAAAATAACATTGTGAAGTTGTATGTATACTGATTGCTAGACAGTACACCAACTGTCTTGGCAGATAATGGGGCACCATACGAATGACTTGAAACTAATTGCTAAAGCATGTGACTTTTAATGTTGGGTCAAGTGTATGTGCACCCTATTATTGTTTGAAAAACTGTTTCAAAAAGAAGTAATACTTTCAAAGTTGCATGGTAGTGATCATTGAAGATTTTCTTCTTTCTTTTCTGCTTGACAGAAGATGTAGGAAAAAATAAACATTAAGTCTCCAGCCTCAGAGAGAGAACAAGGTTTCAAGTGATCAAACCGTATCAGGAGAAAGGGCTTGAGAAGAACAACACAGAGGTACTTTAAACATTTGCAAAACAGAGAAGACTGAATCAGAGATTGTTTTTTTAAATGATTATTACTGTACACTTTTTTATCAGAGACAGAAGTAAATTTATTTTGCTCCTTAAAGCTTTGGCTGACATGTAGCAAGCACCCTTAGTATATTCTGGTTTAGATGGTATTAGTCAATCAGTGTCCTCTGTGGCACATCTTGTGAGAAACATGCAATTCTCTCTTGCTGTCTCTCCCCTCTTTCCTTTAGTATCTATTACTTTTTTATTTTATTATGCTGAAATGCTTTCACTTACAAGCTCTGTCACCAACTGTTCTTCCATGACCAGAGGCAGTATCTAGTCTAAAACTGGGAGGATATCTTGAAGCTACATGGACACCTAATTTTCCTCATCTGAAAATATTTAAACATACCTCTATGTAAGACCAGTAAATGTTTATCCTGTGCAGACAGTGCTAGGAAATGAGATGAAATTTGTGATTATAGTTGGTCTTTACAAAGCCAAGAATAGCATATAGCATTTTTTTGCAAATCTGCATTTTTGTAGCAAAAATAGCATAGACTTTGGTTTTCATCAGGGGAAAGGTTTTTTTTAGGACAAAAGAAGAATGAAACTATTTAAAAATAGGTTTGACTTTACTAACTGCTACTTGTAAGAGTGGTTTGAATGTCTAGAAATAACTTCAGTATTTGCACTGAAACAACATGGAGGGATAATACTGAGGATTTAAGACCTCCCATTGTAGCCATGGTTTTGAGGAGAACTGAAAAAAATGTTTGCCTCTAATGCACTATTTATTTTAAACAAATTCAATTCCTGTGACATTTATTACATTTTAAGTAAAGAAATGTACAGATTCTTTAGATATTTGCTGTCTTTTTTGTAGCTTTGTGGTTTTACAATTGAGGCTGAAGAAAATACTTGTTTTAGAAGAAACTTTCTAAACCTTGAGAATTAAAGACTAGTAAAAAATACAAGCAGAAATGAGGTGGCTTTTTAAAGTTTTTTTTTGTTTGTTTGTTTGTTTTGGTGGGTTTTTTTTCCAATGCAGTCGGGATAGGGTTGTAATGCATTCCAGAGATTTGCTGACTCCTAGTAAACTCCTGATTTATAACTTTTTCAGTTTATTTGTCTCTTAACTGTAAAAGTCCAAAATAGATAGATACCTTGCCACATTTCAAAGATATCTCAGAAATACCTACTGAAAAAAAAGGTGAAAAACTTGAACGCAGCTGTTCTACATTGTGCTTTCAAATCTGATTTAGGTAAAGAACAGTTACTATCTGATGTACTTCAGTGTCATTAGTGCTTTGAAACTGGTTTATAATTGACAACGATTCACATGACATAAGCCGTTATCAGGGCTGTCCCAGTCATTGGTATTCACAATGTCTAAGATCAATATAGTGATTAAACAAGGTNAACATGGAGGGATAATACTGAGGATTTAAGACCTCCCATTGTAGCCATGGTTTTGAGGAGAACTGAAAAAAAATGTTTGCCTCTAATGCACTATTTATTTTAAACAAATTCAATTCCTGTGACATTTATTACATTTTAAGTAAAGAAATGTACAGATTCTTTAGATATTTGCTGTCTTTTTTGTAGCTTTGTGGTTTTACAATTGAGGCTGAAGAAAATACTTGTTTTAGAAGAAACTTTCTAAACCTTGAGAATTAAAGACTAGTAAAAAATNGATATCTCAGAAATACCTACTGAAAAAAAGGTGAAAAACTTGAACGCAGCTGTTCTACATTGTGCTTTCAAATCTGATTTAGGTAAAGAACAGTTACTATCTGATGTACTTCAGTGTCATTAGTGCTTTGAAACTGGTTTATAATTGACAACGATTCACATGACATAAGCCGTTATCAGGGCTGTCCCAGTCATTGGTATTCACAATGTCTAAGATCAATATAGTGATTAAACAAGGTTAAAATTAGTGATGAGGATTTAGAGGATAAATTGGATGTCAAACTGCATGGGACGATGATGCCCCCCAACCTTAGATACTTTGAGAATGATGTCACCCAGAAGCAGGAGACCTTGCAAGCAAATTCCCATATCAGAACCATCTCTGATGATTTACATGTCCTATGGATAAGAAAAGGAATTATGGAGTAAAAAGAATTCCAGTCCTAATTCATCCAATAGTAGAAATTCCATAGATTTAAGTCAAACGAGGATAGCTAATCCCCGGTTGTGTATGTTCTTGGCTTCTAGCCCTTGTGTTCTGATTTTTTTCATATGCTTGTATGCCATGTATAATCTGAAATGTATCAGACCTTGTTATAAAATACATATCAGAAGATGCATCTGCTCACCTTTGTAGACATAAGAGATGACCTTGGGAGTTACAACCTCTTTGTATTGCTCAAGGTCACAGATAAACGTCATGGAATAAAAATAGAGCACAACATGGCAATTGCATGATTAGGTAGCCATGCAGATAAACATTAAGCGGTACCTTTCCCAAGTATTATCTGCTGTTACAAACATTGCCATCCCCATTTTATAGATAGGAAACCAAAGCTGTGAGAGATTAAATCTCTCTGTAATTCTCTGATGTAGGCAACACTTTGAGTATACGCTGCTTGAATGTAAAGCTTCAACCAGCAGTTCTGCCTCCACTTAGGTTACAGGATAATTTGTGATTCAGTGGCACTCTTATCACACATTAACAGTCACAAGAGCATGTTGTAAATACATGGTAAAAATGCTTTTTTGGAAGAAACAGAGTGGTGCTTTGTTTTTTGTTGTTGTTGTTGTTATTAAGAAGGCCTTATGAGAGCCGTGCTACTTTGGATCTTGATTAATTTATTAAATAATTAATGAGAGTGTCACTGTCATTATTCCTGACTGCTTACAAGCTGGTTAGTCATTGCCGTCTTTGTACCTTGAATAAGGCATAGTTAGCAATGAGTTAATTTTTTTTTAGTTTTGTTTTGCTTTTAACTGGCTCTTCCATTTTGTGGAAATGTACAATTTGTTTCCATGGTAACTTTTAGACTTCAAGGCTTGTGGAAAAAAAGACTGGTGAGTGTATGATTTAGATGATAGTTGCTGAGTTTTATTGTGTTTAAATGTGGTTAAGTTGGAGCAATTTAGAGCAGTGAGATTTGGAAGGTCTGACTGAAATATTTTGCTAATGGCTTTGTTATTCTGAGGTACAAACAGTTCCAATGAAAATTTGACTCAGACCTGGTATTTTTTTTATGAAGTGAGCTTATTATGCAATACTTGCATTTGTGGACTGAAATCTTGTTTGCATGCTGCTATTTCAGCAGAAACTTTTCATTTTGGAAAACTGATCTTTTTATGGGTAAATACTGAACCTAAATGTATAATTAGACTCCTTGTATTTGTTGTTGGTATTTATATATAAAAGATATTTATTTCTTTATTATTAATTCCGTTGACAAAATTGCTAGAATAAACAAAATATTCTTATACTATTTCACCTCAAGGTGAAAGTAGTCAAAAGGAAGCTCTTGAAAACTGAAAATAGTTCTGCATCTTTGCAGAAAAGAAGATCAATTTTGAAAGCTGACAGCAGTCTAGGGTCCAAAAAATTAAGGAACCCATGGTATTTGTTACGTATTGTTTATTTTTAATGTTCTTTAATGTAAGGTATTATCTCTGACCATGCAACTTCGTTGGATCCAAACATAGCATATGAGCTGTTGTAGCAAAAGAATGTTTGGTTTTCTTTAGTTTACTTTTCTTTGGTTAGGCTATTCTCAATCGCTTTAGATTTCATAATGAAAACCATGCATCTGTTCATCATATGGAATGTACCTATTGTTTATAAATACAATAGAAATGTTATACAATGTTATAAATACAATAGAAATCTGAAGGCCTTTCTTATGAAAAGTGAGAAACCATAACACAGTAAAGTCTTAAATGATAAATCACTCTGCTGAGAAGGATGTGTCACTGCCTGAAGCTGATAAGTCAATATCATTCAGTTTTACTTCTCAGTTCATTTGGATCCTCTCCATAGACTCTTTGTTTTTTTTTTTTTTGTTTTTGTTTTTTTTTGTTTTTTGTGCATATGAATATATATTTGAATCTACAGAATGGATAGCGAATCAGTCTACTTACTGCTGAAATGTATGAGATTAGGTTAACTACTTTAGACAGGATTAAGTATGCCTAATAGTATGTGCTTGAAAATGTGATTCTTTGTTTCTCAGCTTTGCCAGTTTAGAGGGAGATAAAACTGAGATACATTTGCCATATCTTCCTTTTGATCATGTTTGTTGGTGTTGTCCTGCTTCCTTTCCAGTTTAAATACATGATCTATGCCTGTTAATAGTTCTTCAGACAATGCTACTCTTGAGACTTTCTTCTCCAAAATATGTTCTTTAAATATATCAAATATGTCAAGGACACTTGAACACATAGTACTATGCATGTATTTTGAAATCTAAAAACATGAACTGAAAATATTATGCAAGCTAGTGGATTTTTTTGTTATTTTTAGTGCACATAATGCAGTTGGATAGTGTTCACTGTGTATCTGTGTGCTGTTATGGTAGTCGTGCTGCTCATAAATAAATTTTTGAAGTAGAATGATTTTGAATTAAAAATCACAAAAAACTAAATGAGTAACTTCACTCATTCAAGTAATGGTAGCAAAAGTTTTATCTTGGAGTAGGTGACAGCCTAGGTACTTTGGGCATGCTAACAAACTGAGAAATCAACAACAGATGAGGAAAAAACCAAAATACCCATACTTCTCCACATTTCATTATGTACAAGAGCGACTGGTAAAAGACCTAAAAGTAGAACAAAGCTGTCGGTTTCTCAGTTCACTGCATCCCCTCCAAAAATTGTTCAATTTCAAACAATTTTTAGAGGAAGTTGGATTTCTCAAAGATAATTACGTTCTTTCAAGATTCATGAATATCAGTGGAAAGAGAGCAGTGTCAGGAGCAGCAGGCAGAGCTCAACCTTTAGCATCATTTGATGCCAGCCTCAACAAGTACATGCTCCTCACTATTGGAAATAAAACACAGGTACTGGAAGGAAGATTGGGTCTGTGGATGAAGAAAGATCAGAGAAAACTGTGGGAAATTAAGTCTTAAGAGTTTTAGTGTTTACTGGGCTTCTTGTTTTTAAGCTTAAGGTTAATCGATGGCCATTTAAAAATGCTCTCTGTGCATGAAAAAAAATGGTCACATCTGAGTAGTATATCCATCTTTCTCGTCTTTGCCAGATCCCCTCCATTTGATCCAAGATTTGGAATTCTAAAGTTGCAGAGTTATAAAGTAGAACTTTCCTTGTAGTTTATAATTTGCACCTCTGTCTAAGGTATTTGGATCTATATCTTCAGTAAGGAGCTGCTTCTTGTTCTGCTTGCGTTTCAATCTGTTTGAGAAAGAATGTGGTTTAATCTGAAGGCTCTATGCTCTATTACATTTTAAGGTCTTCTGACATCCTACCTGGTATACCCAGATGCATATCCATGAAAAAGTTTCTACAGATAATTCTCATGTTGTTAGAGACAGAAGCTTGAATAATGTCTGTTTTCTGGTTTGACAGAATAAACAGTAGAGTCAGTGTTTAGGAATTCACAGGCAGATATAGCCCCTGTCCAGAAGAGAAACTAAACGATACTCATATACCTTACTGGCTTGGTGCACAGATATGGTTTGAACTGATTATGAATGTTTATGTAACGGGAAGTTCTTAAATATTTTGGAGTATGGTCACAGGTAGTGAAGACAAATTAAAGGAAGAGATTAGGTAGGAAAGTGAAATTTTATATGCTGAAATATGAAGTGAAATGTAGAATCATAGAATGGTTTGGGTTGGAAGGGACCTTAAAGAACACTGAGTTCCAATCCTCCTGCCATGGGCAGGGACACCTCCCACTAGACCAGGTTGCTCAAAGCTTCATCCAGCCTGGCCTTGAACACCTCCAGGAATGGGGCATCCACAGCTTCCCTGGGCAACCTGCTTCCCAGGTCTAACCACTCTCACAGTGAAAAATTTCTTCCTAATATCTAGTCTGAATCTGCCCTCTTTCAGTTTATACCCGTTACCCCTTGTTCTTTCACTACACTCCCTGATAAAGAGGGCCTCCCCGTTGGCCCTCTTCAGGTACTACATTTACATTTACATTTCCAAATGTAGTAAATCTTTAATCAGTAGTGTGGGGTTTTTTTTCTGTATGTATTGGAAACATCAAAGATATTCTTTCAAGTTCTGTTCAAATTCTTTAGACTTAAGAAACAATTATTATTGTAAATATTTGCTTTGCTGACCTCTTTGCTGTTTGTGTAGCTTTTCATGGTTTGTTGCTATATGTATTGTAAACATGAATGTTAATCATAAATGAAGGAGAATAAAGGTAATGCACCAAAATAGGGTAGATAGGAGTGTGTCAACATTTGCAGGTCTCTGAACCAGGTGTCTGAATTTTCAGGTCTCTCCTGAGCTAGTACTTTTTCTTTTCTACCTCTTTCATCTTTTTTTCTCTCACCTCTAGTATAACATTAACTTTTAAGGCACTACTTTTCATTTTACAGTTCAAGGAGATGGAAGAAGTTACTAGAAGAAATGAATGGTTAACCACTGTAACAGTAATGTAACTAGCAAACTCAGTTCCTTTGTGTCATTTGCTCAATCCAGAAGCAAGAATACACATGCAATTAGGAAAAGGAGGATGTGACAGTCGTGGCTATCACAGCTATGGATATAGAGGCTTCCAATTTAATTTCACTTCAGTGAATAGTATTACTTTATGGTTACGGACAATAGTGTTGGATAATGATTTTTGAGGTGGATAGTCATATATTAATTTATTGAACACTTAGGGAAAATCTGAAGCAAATGTCAGTTCTGCTTTTTTTTTTTTTTTTTTTTTTTNTGCTGATGTTACATTTTTATTAATGGATTACATTTCTGGGAAAAAGGAGGTTTCAAGATAAGTAGTGCATTCTTCCAAATTGAAAAATATAAATGTGGTAAGAGTTTCTGGGGACCTAACTGTGAATAATCAGTAATAGGAGCTTTGCCTGTCTGTAGGACACAGATTCGCTTCCCTGTAAGGGTCTATTATGCGGTGTTTTTTACTGCAGGCATTTTTTTTGCCTTGCAGAGGCATAATGGTCATGCTGGTGTATGGTTTGTTTTTTTCTTCCTTGTCATACATTAGATTTCCCAGGCAAATAGGACTTCAGGTGCTCAATTGACACACCATTCCTCCAAGAAATTATGTAAGCAAATAGGAATCTTCTTTGTACAATTGCAAAATAAACCTACTTCCTCAATAAAATGTTGCTACCAGTAAATATCTTCATGCTATTGTTGCACAAACAGTAATGAATTATGCTGTCCAAGTTTATGTCATGTTGGCAGCAGTTAGCATAAAATAAACAACCTGCTGTTTTGATTTCTGCATGCTTTGATTTCTGCATGCTTTGATTTTTTGTCCAAACAAGCAATAGGTGTAAGTTATGTTTAGTTACAAAGTCCAAAGTATTTTGGACTGTGAGTGGAGAAGGCTGCACTTGTTCTGCTGAAATATTTGGGATGCTTGTGTCATCTGTTGCAAGAGGACTTATTTTGCTTAGTCTGCTCCTTCACTCTGTTCTCTTCCTTCTTGCTCTCCCACCAATCCGGAAAAAAATTAAAATTACCTTCTATTCTTATTATTTCTAAAAAATAATAACCAAATCTGTGTTTTAAAATGTCTTTGGATCATCCTTTTCCATTCTTTTCCTCTTTCTTCAGTTTGATTCCAAAAATCAACTCACAGGGAAATTTAATTGTGCTGTTATTTCACTGCAGGTTAAAAAATTACTTTGCAAAAGCCAATTCCAATTGGTGGTGATGTGTTTGCTTTTTGAAATATTGACCAGCTGAAAGTTCGATTGTTCAGGATCAGATTGGAAGTAATTTCCTCAATTTTCTTTGATCTCTAAGTACAGCAAGAGTTTACCTTTTTGAATGCCACTTGACTGTAGGTTAAAAAAAAAAGGGAAAAGGAGGTTGTGTGAATATCAGGGCAAATTATATCCTGATTGAACTGCACTAGTATTACAATGCTAAGCACAACAATTTCTGTTCTCATTAAATGAAAACATTTAATTCAAATATGCATATGAAAACTACCATTTGTAGGATTTAAGTCATGAGCATTTAACTATTATAGTCAGAATTGATTGTCCAAGTCTTTGTAACTCGGTTCCATGGTAACAGTTTGGATGTTAGTGTGCGACAGTAAAACTGCCATTGCTATGGCTACACTGACCGATGCCTTGATCTTAAAATGAACTTATGTGAGAACAGGGGCTTACACTTGTCTAACCACTGGCATTTTCACACCCTGTTGAAATCAGGTAGCAAAAGAGTTTGGCACGAGCAGGAAAGACTGCTGCTCCCAAACAATTTAATGTTAATCTCTCTGCACTAAGGTCAGTGGAAGACTTTTTAGGAAAAATTTTCTAACAAGTTTAGAAATTTATTAATGGTTGAACAGGGAGTAAGTAATGGATTGGTGTTTCTCTATGTAATAAGGAGACACTGCATGCTAAACAGGGCAAAACTTTTTTTCCTGATATGAATGAGCAAGACTTTTGAAATCCATTGAATCCCACTGACTTCAGCCAACCACTGATCAAGCCTTCAGTGTAGCAGAAGATGTATTTCTACTGTTTTCCTGAGCTGCTGTCACAGGATGCATGATCCTTCTCAGTGAAGATCTAGCACTCTCTGCTAGGACAGGTTCAGCTCAGTTCTACCTGACTAGGATGGTGAGAGGTCAGATAAACGTGATCAATAGAGAACACGACAGAATTATAATCTATCAGGATTTTGAGGGAAGGAAGGCCTTTAAAGTGTTACCTAGGAGGATTCCTAAAGGTGACAGCTTCTGTCCGGGATGTTGATGTATCACTTGTTCTTTATTGTCAGAGGAGATCCAGTATTTCCTGTGTTAGCATTTGATATAGGAAGTTGTGTACAAAAAACATTGACAATGGAACAGGATAAGAATTTAAGCAATCACTTAATATATATAATTACAGGCTGATTATGTCAATTTAGCTTTATTTAGATTAAGTGAGAGCAAAATGATCACAGAGCACGAGTTATGAGAGAAGAGCTTTCCACAGGCAAGGATTAGAAGAAACAGCTTCAGTGTGAAGTTAACAATAAGATCAATTTTTTGGGTCTTATTTGGTTTAGATGATGATAGGCTTGCATCTGATAACTTTATATGGATATCAGACATCTTTTAAGGCAGGAGAGAGAAATCCAGCTTTTAAGAGATGGATACTTCAAAAAGCCTGCTTGAAGAGCCTGAGAATGAAAGGGGATGGTTCTTCCAAATAAAGAATCTGGGTAGCTTCTGCTTGTAAGATCTTTGATTGAAGATGAAGGACTGGTAGAAAGGCTATGGTAAGTGTTTGCATATAATGCATATTTGTGACTCTGAGGTTATGATGTACAATTCAGTGTGGTGTTATGCAAAGACAAGTGAGCTAATTAAAGTTCTCAAAGCTGTATAGCTGCATCTATAGTATTTGGTCAGTACTATTGAACCAGTTAATCCTACTTCTCAGGGTGAATATAACAATACTTCTGCAAACTGAGCCACCGTCTTACCTAGAAGTATTCTGTGCCTTGTAGATACAGTAGGCTGTTGTGTGATTATACTTTTGCGTGGTATACACTGGCCTGAAAAACTGCATGTCCTTAATAAGGAGAAAATACCTTGTTGTTACACTGAATGATGATAATTTAAATTGTATTTTTCTAATTGAAACTACTGTAAAACTAGCAAAGCACTGAGTGAAGTCCTTAAGGTGCTCAGAATAGAGAAGACAGGCACTAGAGAAGACCCCTAGATCTGAAGAGATGAGAAAGGAGAGCTGATGCTTTTTTTTTTTTTTTTTTGCTGCTGAGCAGAGAAGGTTCTCCTATCCCATCATGCAAAGAGCTTATTTTCTGTTGAGAAGTGCTCCTCAGAGTTTATACATATGATCTTGAAAATTGAGTTGTTTCCTGTTTTTTGGCCATTTAATTCTAATGCAAGCACCTTCCAATTTTTATTTGACTGAAATAATCTCCTTTTAATTCAGGTTCTGCAATATTTATGAGCTTGTTAACCATCTTTACTTTTCAGAAAATTTCCAGTTGTACTCACATCAGAGTCACTGTAATGGTAATATTGCATATGAAATGACATTTTTGGTGTCCCCCAAGCATTGGAAGCTTTATTGTTAAATGACTTATTAGCTTGTTGGCAGAATGTCATCTGAGCTGATGTATAGTTCCTTGTAGTGCTTTTAGGCTTCCTGTTGATTTATAACTCATAGCATTAATAACATGCAGAAGAAAACAATGCAAAAAATTACAAGTTATTTCAGAAGTAGATGGTAAAGTGATGACAAGCTGATAACAAATTGGCATTGTTTCCCAGCCAAAGTTTTATTAAAAAGCTGGTATTTCACCATTATCTAGAAAATAGCACTATTGTCTTCTAGGCATCACTATTAATCTTTCTGTTTATGAACACAGGAAAGTGCTTACCAGGAGTAACAGCAGATGGAAACATTGACTGTAAATAAAAGGAAATATTTTAAAATTTTCCAGGTAAAACCCCCTAAACACTCTTTACAACACACAGTGCTATTGTGCGTGGTGTTAGAATCTCTTTGACATGTTATTTTGAAGCCTTAAGTGACTTTCTCTCTTCAAGTATTAAGGTGCTTGTATTTTGTCTGGCTGAAATGGAGTTGATGTCCCCATAGCAGCCCTCAAAGTGCTGTGTGTTGTGCATTGGTAGCTAGAAAGGTGTTGATAACACTGCTGGTCACACAGCATCGAGGCTGTCTCCCCAGCAACCCCTCCAGCAGACTCAGGGCCCCAGGGGTGGGCAGGATCTTGGGAGGGGACATAGGCAGAACAGCTGACCCAAATTGACCAAGGGAATATTCTATATCATATACTGTCAGCTCAGCAAAAAAGCTAAGGGAAGGGAGGAGGAGGGGGGACATTGGTTGTTACAATGTTTGTTTTCAGGAGCAACTGCTATGCATACTGAAGCCCTACTTCCTAGGAAATGGCCGGACATAGCTTGCTGATGGGAAGTAGAGAATGAAATCTTTGTTTTTCCTTTGCCTCCACACGTGGCCTTGGCTTTTGCTTTAACTAAACTGCTTTTATTTTAACCCACAAGTTTTTAATCTTGTTTTCTTCCCCTTCTGCTGAAGGGGGGGAGTGAAAGAGTGGCCTGGTGGGCACCTGGCATCTAGCCAAGGTTAACCCATGCCAGTGGTGCTGCTTCACAAAGGCTGAAATCTTTCTTGATTACAAGCTCAGCTGTTCTTCTACTCTGTCCAAGTGCATCAACTCAGAGATTAAACTTCATGCATTTCCTTTTGCCTGGATAACATCACGCAAATCTCCTATGCTTAGACCACAGGAATGGGGAAAGGAAGTCTTCTGTACCTAAAAACTTCTGATGTGGTTTGGTGCTCATTAACATTCTTTGCAAATAGTGAACACAGCAACTACACCACCTTTACTGACTGAAGTCTTTTGTCCAATTGAAGGAGTAGGAACACAGACTAGTGCAAGGGAAGGAAGATTTTTTGGAAGGCAATGAGTGTACATGTCCTCTAACAGGAGTCTTGTGAATTTCACATTGAGAACCGATACAAGTGCTTACTCTTCTGGTTAGTCTTAGCTTCAGAGGATGGATTTAGGCCTAATTATTTTCTCTATCCCTTCAAAAAACTATTTTTTTTTAATGTCAGATGCTTTCTTAACTCAAGGCTTTTTTACCTTTTTGATCTGGTTCATCAAAACTGAGTATTCAGTGGAAAACTGACCCAGGCCTTTCAAAGTCAGGGAGGACTGCTTATTCTTTTGTCACAAGGTACAAGCATTTAGCAGAGAGGAAGGGACATTCTTTATGAAGCAAGCGGAAACAGCTAGTCAAGATGATTTCCAGGAGTCCTCTTGGTTTAGTGCAACAGCTTTACAACAGCAAGGTCAGACACAGTAACAGTGTGTTGCCAAGTGACTCTGCACCTACTGTGGTTGAAAACAAATGACAAATTATAGAAATTAGGAATGCAAAACCTAATGTCCCCAGTGTGTAAATATGTTTATTTTTGGAATAAGACAGGACATGAATATTAGAATTAGAATTTTATTCTAATGTATAAACTAGCCCAAGCCCAACAGAAACATCCAGAAGTTTTATTTAGAGAGAGAAGCAGTAGAGAAATTTAGTAAGGAATGGAAAATCATTCATTGTTCCGTATCATATCGTACAGCAAAACAATATATATTCAATTCACATTTATGAATGTAAATGCTGTTCAATGGTGGAGCTTATGATAAGGATTTTTCCCTTAAAGTGATGTCCTTTGTTTTCTCAGTATTTTGAACACAGGAAAGTTTGATTTAAATCTTGTCAGTAATTTTTTTTCGAATAACAGTTTTTGTCCTGTAATAGTGGTTTGCCCTAAGAACTTATTGTAAATCACCAAAGCCTATTTGTTATTTTTGTATTTATTTTAACCCATATTTTAGTTGTCAAAATGCAAATAGATTCACAGTCCTAGTTACATTTCAACATAGTAATTGCTAAATCATTTAGGAAGAAGAAAATCAAAAAATCACATAAGCAGTTGTTATTATGCACATATATTTTTAATATCTGTTTTACAACGTAATCTTAGATTACAATGCGGGTAAAATTTCCCTTGCTGATTTATAAGTATAATGTAAACTCTAGGCTCAGCTAATGATATTGCAATCTAAAACTGTTCTGTTGCAAAGTAAAGACCTTGCTTAGCACTGCAAAGCTGTGGTTCATTTCAATGTGATCATTCAGGCACTATGGAGGGATTATGCTTTTATGGTATTTTTTTTCATGAATACATTAATGAAAAATAAGTTCACCAAACAAGAGTTCCCTACTGGGTATGTCAAACAAATAATTTTGTAGATGTTCTGAATTTCAATCAATCATACTCAGCACTCCTTGCCCCGCTAAAGTCTGTGCATTAACAAAGTCAGCATTTTAGAACTACTGTAAATGGTCTTGGGTCTTGAGCAGAACGTCCAAGATCAGAAAGTTGAAAAGGAGTGTGAGAGAGGAAGCATCCTCTGTGTATTCATATGCATTTTGGTTGTATCTACCTTTCCACACTTGACATGTATTGCTTGTGTTTTATTTGCATGTCCAGAATGTGTTCTTGTTTTGTGCCTTCTCTTCCAATTACTTATTTTCCTTAAAAAGAACTAAAAAAGTAGTGCTAAAGCCACACATGAAAGCTTGAGATTCAGAAAAAGCCGGGATAGAAATGCACAAAGAATGAGGACTATATATAGAACACTGCAGTTTTATTCCATCTCTGTGGAATTTTATGAGTGTGTAAAGTAACGGTAAAATAGTAGTTCATTAAGTGTGATGGGAAGAATAAACACACTGATAAGAAGGCCAGAACCTTGCAATATTTGCATGTAGGATGGTATGAGTATCAAAGTAACATCTCTACTTTGTTTATAATTTTTCCAGTAAGTGTTAGAAACAGATACACAGTACAGGATATCACAGCAGTACATTGTATGCACTATTCCTGGGGCCAGGTGTCTTATGGAGATGCATTAATTAAGAGTTTAGGAAAAAAAATAAGAAGTGTTTGGAAGATTTCCCAAAGTAGATATGGAGGGGGGAAAGCAAAGATATATTCTTATGGAATAGGTGATTAATTCTGGGCCTTGCCTCAACTTTATCCCTACTCTTTTTCTGAGAAGAAGGAAGTTTGTGACCTTCTGTTCCCCATAGCCCCCTCTACCCTTCCTATCTCAAGCTATTACTGAGGTCTTTTTCTCAGTGTTTGTTGTTATTGTATAAGAACAAAACAAACTCATGCACCCTAGTTTTGCTTAAAAAATATATCTACATTTTTTTGTAGCTATTCTTCAACAAAAACTTAATGTTTAACTACCAGGCTCTAACTGTGGAAACTGAAAATTACTGTGAGATATATTCCACAAAAGATAAGCCTTCTTATATTTTGGACATAATTTTCTTAGTAGATAACTGGTCAGCTCTAAACTCTCCAAGGATGTAGCTTCCATCTCATCTCATCTCATCTCATCTCATCTCATCTCATCTCATCTCATCTCATCTCATCTCATCTCATCTCATCTCATCTCATCTCATCTCCATCCCCACCCCTCCCAGGTCCCTCCAGGGTGTATTGATAGTGGCTTGCCCTTAAAATTTGCTGTAGACAAGTAGTTATGCCAGCAAGTATAGTTATTTGACAGCTTGATGCTATTTACAGGTTCTTCCTTCCCCCTAGCTTGTAAGTATTGCTTGTATGCCTTCTCTTTTGTCACTGAGAAGTTGGTACACCCTCGTAGTACGGTTCTTAGATTGTTTTAAAGGGCATTACAGAATGCTATTTTTGCAGGATGTCTGTTTTTTCAACTGGACATTTTTACAGAATCATAGAATTGTTTGGGTTGAAAAAGAAGATCAAAAGAAGCACAACCAGCAGGTAGAAAGAGGTGATTCTCCCCCTCTACTCTGCTCTCCCAAGACCCCACCTGGAGTACTGCATCCAGCTCTGGGGCCCCCAATGTAAGAAAGACATGGACCTGTCTGAGCGGGTCCAGAGGAGGGTCATGAAGATGGTCAGGGAGCTGGAGCACCTCCCATACAAAGACAGGCTGAGAGAGTTGGGGTTGTTCAGCCTGGAGAAGACAAGGCTCTGGGGAGACCTTATAGCAGCCTTCCAGTACTTAAAGGGGATCTATAGGAAAAATGGGGAGGCACTCTTTATCAAGGAGTGTAGTGACAGGATGAGGAGTAATGGTTGTAAACTGAAATATGGTAGGTTTAGATTAGATGTTAGGAAGAAATTATTTCCTGTGAGGGTGGTGAGACACTGGAACAGGTTGCCCAGGGAAGNCTATCAATTGTTACTTGGGAAAAGAGACCTACACCCACCACCCTATAACCTCCTTTCAGGTAGATGTAGAGACTGATAACATCTCTCCTCAGACTCTTTTTCTCCGGAATAAACAACCCCAGTTCCCTCAGCTCCTCCCCATAAGACCTGTGCTTTAGAACCTTCAGGAGCTTTGTTGCTCTTCTTTGGACACACTCTAACATCTCAGTGTCCTTCCTGTAGTGAGGGGCCCTCGAGTTTTTTGTTGTTATATGTAAATGTTGCTTTGTTTCATCTGAGGTACTTTGAAAAATGTGGGGTTTTGCATGAAAATGATGTGTCAGCTAAAACATGTAAATCCAAGGTTTTGGATGTACGTTTCTGAACCTGCACTGTAGTATTTGGGTAGTGGTCTCTACAGATGATACAGTCATACTCTCTGAATAATTAGTAGTGTGTCTGTCCTTCTGATATAAGTTATTTTTTATTGTTTATGTTGTAGAGTTGAGGTTTTTGGTAGCTAGTTGGCTGAGAGCTATAAGGAATTACCAATGTAAAACAGACCATTTATTGGTATGTTGACTAATTTTGTCTTGTCAGAATTGTTAAATCCACTTCAAAGTGGTTGTCACCGCCTCTTTGCTTTGGCACTCTGTTCCATGTACAGCCACTCTTCATGTAAATGGGGTTTGATGGGGCTTTTTACCCTCTCCTGTTATAAGTCCAAAAGGACTAATTTGGCTTAATTAGTGCTCTGGACAATTTTACAGGTTTGCCTCATTTCATGTTCTCATTAAGTTTGTCACTTGTCTCTCCCCCTTAATTTTAGAAGCCAACTTGTATCCTCAAATTCTTGAATAATTCTGGGAGCTGATTCACATCTTGTTATTCTTTTGGTAATATATGACCAAAATGGGTAAAGTATATCCAGTGCAGTCTCATTAATGCCCGAACACAGCAGCCATATTTGCATTCTCTTCAAAGACTGTCCTTCCCTTTGGTAATTTCTTAGTCTAGTTAACTGACAAACTTTTCTCTGTTCAAGTATAATGCAGAAAGAATGTTTCTTTCCACTAAGAGACTAAGATGATTTATGATAGTGAGTAATAAACTTGGATTTTATAAAAATATGCTCACATGCCTATTGGGTGCACTGTGATTAACCTCATCAGAAACAGCTTCTTCTCATTTTAGCATCTCTTGTAGAACTCCATGGTGCTGGTGGAAGAGAAGCTAGACTTGCAGCTTAGCTTTTTTTAAATTTAATTTATTTTTCTTCTCCTATGCAAACTGTCTACAAACAGCCATATCTTAACACTAGTCTTTTTTCCAAATCACTAGCTAGTCACATAAATCTCTGAAGAGGTGGGCCCTTCTCTCTATAAAATCTTCATTTATCCCAGAGCATTTTTTCAGAGAGTATTCTCACATGCGTTGAGATGAGAACATCTTTTTAGTGCATGGAAGGTGGATTAATACTATTTCCGGTTTTTCTGTTTAATATTTGAGTACCTTAGGTAAGAGGCAACTGCATTGTGCTGTGCAAAGTGAGCTGCTGTATTAAAGAGCTCATACCCTTGTGGGTATGGCATTGAACAGAGTGAGGGATTTACTATTATATGGAGAAAGGAGCTGAGAAAAAAAGGTGATTAACTGATTCACAGAAAGAAATCTGTAATAAAAGTGTTCTAACTGGAGCAGATCATTCCTGAATATGGTAATATTAAAGGGCAGAATGCTCTGCAAACTATTTTCCCCTAGAAAAAGTAACCAAATATTTGTTAGCTGCAGGCTCCTCTTTTAACCATTTGGTATTAAGGTTGCTTCTGGATGATGCCCTTGTGGATTCATGCAGGTGATTCATATTTTTTGCAAGGTGCCCAGGGTACACTGCGTTAATGACCAGCATGGGGAGTTAGGCAGACACGCCTTTGTGCACTGATCATTTTCCGATTCATCTTCAGGTTCAATGAACTACATGTTTGCCTGTTTTGGCAATTTGATAAATCCTTCTATTTCTTTTTCATGTCTGAAATGGTTCACATTAAATCTTTTGTAATACTCTTCAGTTTCTGTGTTAAATTGATGTTTAAATTGGAATGAAAGTAGGAACCTTAGCAGTTTAGATAATTCACTTCATCTGGTGGCCAGCTAAGTTAACAATCACATCATATGCCAGCACTTACCTAGATGAAAGGAGTCCCTGGGGCGCTAGAACTGCACTTTAGAAGCACAGTGAAAATATAGTTATGGTGTTTGTTTCACCATTTTATTCTGTAAAATGGTAAATTATTTTAACTAGAATTTTAAAGTGTTAAAATAATAATTTAAAGATTATGTTGAGGGGTATTTTGGGTGGATTAGCCTTGGAAGCTGAATGACAATTGATCAATATTCTGGAGACTAAGTGTTCAGCACAGTGTCAGTAAATTATGTCTTTTTATTCCAATGTATTGAGCACTTGGAGGAAACCGTATATTGTTATCATATGAATGATGTAAAAGCCCCACATTGCAAGATGTATTTCAGTCTTCTGAAATAAAATGTATGGCCTCCCCTTTATGTATTTAAGTGTCTCCCCTTGTAATATAGTGCATGCTTGAACTCAAAAGCTTTTTCTTGCCTATCATGGGCAAACTGAATTTCAGGATTCAATTGCTGGTGGATGACTGCACATTCCATCACTTAGCAAAAACATTTGCAATAGCAAATTGGCTTCCTGTTTGAAGAGTAAAGTGTATTTGATTAAAAATAAGATTCTTTTAGAAAAAAGTTTTGTTTTTTTTTTCCTTAAGAGCAATTCTCACAGAATGAATTTGTCATCCGTATTTCCTTGATAATAGCAGTGACTATAACCACTCTGCATGAAAAGCATGAGTTTAAGCAGTTATTTACATCTGAGCTTATTCTGATTAATTATTGTCTCCTGTGATTACATTTCTAGAATTAAGCCAAATTAAAAAAACAAAAGTAGATGCCTCAGATTTACTGAACTACTGTCCTTCTCAATGAATATGCTTTTCCTTCTTTTCTTCTCTCCTAAAAAGGACAAACAAGCACTTTTTTTTTTTTTTTCCCCAGAACTGGGATACCATGCACAAAAAGAAATTTTTGTAATTTGAAGATCTCAGCTAGACTGGTCTGTGGGATGAGATCTTGTTTGATAGCCTATAGCAGAAAAATTAATTCCAAATGCTTAAACTATTTAGTCAAGTAGTTTAAAGGCTATAGGTAAGAAAGTTTGTTTACACTAATCATCAACTACTTGTTGGCAGATATGTTTGGCTCATGAAGGCTTTATTCATTTTCCATATTAGCTTTGTTTACTGGTGGACTAGAAAAGTATTTGCAATGGAGGGCCAGTATTTGTATTCGAGGGTCAGTATAAGTTAATTAAAAACATTTAACATTGGTATGAAACTAGTGAAAATTGGAGGCTCAGCACCTGACCAGAAATCTCCAATATTCTGAACCTGTCCCAGTTTACACCAAGGGTGAGTCTGGCTCAGATAGCTTTGTGTGTCAAATCAGTGTTGGTTTCTCAGTTATTTTAAATTTAATTTTATTTTAATTATTTTAATTAGCTTTTGTAAAATAGCAAAAATATGTGTTTCACAATTCCCTTTGCATTCTAATTTATTGTTAAAAATTAAAAAGCTGTTGTTCTTGAAAAACTGTACTCTTACTATTGCAGCGTTTCCAGCACTATAAGCTTTGTACTAGGTTCTGCTTTGCTGTCCTTGCTTAGCAACACTCTAATCCACCAAAGCACTTAAGCACATATTTCACTTTGGTCCTGTAATACTATTGAAACCAAGGAGACTACAAATACTTAAGTGCTTTGCTAGAAAGGGGACAGAGGGTGTCCTTCACATCAAAATGACAATATAGATGGAGGAAGAAGGGACTGATTTGTCTCATGGTTACTAAAAATAGTGTTGCTTACACTATAACCTTATTACCAATACAAAATACCATTCAGATACTTAGGAAATACTTATTAAAAGAAAATTTTGAAAGAAAGTATAGTTTTTTACAATAGTTCCTGCATGATACACATCTTAAGCTCACAACTACACACTCATAATTCAAACAAACAACTGATGCTGTCTCACACAAAACAGAGTTCTTGTTTCATGCAAGGCAAAGAAGAGGGTGAAAGAAAAAAATAAATTAATTCCAGAAAAATCCATCAATTTACTGTGCACACATGTCCTTGCTTTAAAATAAAATTTTAAAAACCACTGTTGTCTTTACAAGTATTTCTCTGTCACCTAACAGAAAAAAAGATTTACAACAAAACAATTTTATTTTTTAAAAGGACACTTGGGAAAAATTGTTCCTTGAAATGAAACTATAACTTTAAAGGGTGAATCAACCAACAGTGTGATGAATGCATATGTGGGATTATTGTTGGTGTTACTGCAGTTAAACATGTGCTGAAGATTTAAAGACATCTCAGGTGGTCTAAAGCTCTTACCACCCAGCCTGATTTTGGTTTTAGTATACTACAAATAAATGTCAGAAACCACACATTGTTATTAAGCAGTGCTGTGGTAACTCTTAGAACTGGCAATAAGTCAGTGGAAATTGTGTGTTAAATGAACTAATATAAGACTGGTAGACACGCTTTTAAAGCAATAACTCTCCATCACAGTAGTCAGCTCAAGCCCTATACATCATTTGGTTATGAAAGGTGTGATTAAAGATTATGCTATCTGACTGTCAAATAAAGCACACTTTAGAGGTAGAAATGTTACATAATATTACTTGCACTGATTTTCAGATCATCAGATCTGTAGTAACGTGCCTCTAAAAGAAATGCACAGGTATTTTCAACAGGATCTTGAAAAATATTAGAGACACTTTTGGCTTTAAGAGGACCATAAACTGTTAAACAGTAATTTTTCCTAACAAATCCCAGTCCTGGAAACACCTGTGCTAAAGAGCTTTGTCCTGATCTGCTGTGAAAATTGGCAGAACGCTCAGACATTTGCTACATAAAACTGGGATGAAAATCTTTCCAATTAATTCTTGAGACAATTTTTTTGAGGTACTATGCAACTTTTATACCCTCATAATATTTGCTAAACATAATTGAAATAAGCAAAATGCTGCAGGTTACTAGAGTTACTGGTAAAGTGGATGAATTGGGATGAAAAGGGAGCTACAAGCTTTGCTTATCTGCAGAGAAAATACAAATAACTGTGTAGATTCATTATGCATGTTCAGGAAGAGTTAAGGACTAGAAAACATACAAACATTTGCCATGAGGACCTATACTTTGTTGACAGAACAATGCTTATGTGTATTAAAAGCATACAGAAAAATCCAGATAAAAATATTTTTCTTTGAATTTGGCAACTACTTTATGATTTGTCTAAACTCTAAGGTGACAGGTTGGCAGGAGGGTGTAGGAGGAGCTGATAACAAATATATGGATGAGCTCATACTCCTGAGTGTGAGCAACCACACTCTAGTCTCCTCCTCCCACAGTCTTCACCTGTCCACTGAGAGGGAAAATAAAAATGATTTCTTCTTACATTCATAGAATCATAGAATCATAGAATGGTTTGTGTTGGAAGGGACATTAGAGATCACCAAGTTCCAACCCCCCTGCCATGGGNGCTGCTATTAGGTCTCAGAGCCTTCTCTTCTCCAGGCTGAACAACCCCCAACTTTCTCAACTTGTCCTCATAGGGGAGGTGCTCTAGCCCTCTGATTAATTTTGTGGCTCTCCTCTAGACTCTCTCCAACAGGTCCATGTCTTCTTTATGTTGGGGGCCCCACATCTGAACACAGTACTCCAGGCGGGGTCTCATAAGAGGAGAGTAGAGGGGAAGAATCACGTCCTTCGACCTACTGCTAATTCTTCTTTTGATGCAGCCCAGGACATGGTTGGCCTTCTGGGCCATGAGCGCACACTGCTGGCTCATGTTCAGCTTCTCATCAACCAACACCCCCAAGTCCTTCTCCTCAGGGCTGCTCTCTATCCATTCTCCTCCCAGCCTGTATTTGTGCTTGGGATTGCCTCGACCCATGTGCAGGACCTTGCACTTGGCCTTGTTAAATTTCATGAGGTTTGAACAAGCCCACCTCTCAAGCCTGTCAAGGTCCCTCTGGATGGCATTCCTTCCCTTCAGTGTGTCCACCACACAGCTTGTGTGTCCAGCATCCCTTCCCTCCAGCGTGTCCACCATTCTGCTAAGAATGTGAAAAACCTGAAGGACACTGCAACTCTGTGCCCTGGTTTCAGCTGGGACAGAGTTAACTTTCTTCATAGTAGCTTGTGTGAGGCTATGGTTTGGATCTGTACTGAGGAGAAGGTTGACAACATGCTGATGTTTGTAGTTGCTGCCAGGACAATAAAGGACTTTTCAGCCTTTCTGCCTTGCCAGTGTCTGCATGTGCAGGAGAAGCTAGGAAGGAGCACAACCCTAATTACTAACCTAGGATTCCACCTTAGGTTTAGGATTGAGACCCAAACTTGTCAATAGTCTATTCCATATAATGCACATCATGCCCAGTGTATCAATGAGAATCTGTCTGAAAGTACTGTCTCTTGCTTCGGGTTGTCTCCTTCTGGGTTGCCCATCTCTCAGGGTCTTCTCGATCTCTTGGATTCTTGATCTCTTATCCCTTTTCCAGGATTGCGGTTTTGGGACCCTCCCTGCTCCAGGGTCGTTAGCTGGGAACAGGCTGAGCCTTGGTCATCAGATGGTGAGCAGTATCACTGTGTATCACTCATTTGTATATGTTACTATTATTGTTATCATTATTATTATTTTCAATATTATTGTAGTTTGGCTATTAAATTGTTCTTATCTCAACCCACGAGTCTCTTTTCTCTTTACCCCTTTTAATTTTCTCCCCCATCCATGGGAGTAGGGAAGGTGAGCAAGCAGTCATTGTGGTGTTTGACTGCCATCCAGAATCAGAACTACGACACTGTGTTAAGCTTGTTGGTGCAGGGGACGTAACAACTGTATCAAGAATTTTGTATTTGTTTCAGTCACTCATAAGATCTTTGAACTATCCTTTCTGTTGCTTCCTGCTACATGAACCAACAGGAGACTGGAAAGGGCAAGACTACAGTTTCCTGATGTGTTCAGAGAGCTACAATCTTGTGAATTCTGTTTCCCACTGACAGGAAGAATAAGATAGAAGAGAAGAGCAGAGTAGCAGTACGCTATATCATGTTCATATCAAACCTCTGTGCTCTGGATGGTTTGTTTGCTTGCCTTTTAAAGGATCTGTAATTTTAACGTTATTGTGATTCTCTAGGTCAGTGGAAGAGGACTTCTGTCCTTGCTCCTGCCCTCACTATCCTTCATTATTATCTAAAGATATTTTTTTTTTTTTAGGACTAATATGATGAGGGCAAAGCCCTAAAAAGGAAAAAAATAGTGGGAAGTTTAGAAGAAAATAAATCAGAAAAAACCTGTCCACGGTGAAGCCTAAAACTGCTCAGACCACAGTGAAACCTAAACCTGCTCCTTGCCATTATGTTACAGACAATGGCCAGATTACTTGTGATATAAGCAAGGTCCGGGTAGGCTTGCAACTTTTCCAACTACATGGACTTCGGAAAATGAAAAACATGAACTTGTTTATAGTGTTACAATAATTTAATCTGAAATTATTCTTTACAGTAAGGTGTATTAAATGTGGCATTTGTTAATAAAGCTTCCTTTAGATCCCAAGTATGGACTTGTAATGCTTTTAGTTTGTAAAAAAAGAAAAAAAGACTGTCCAGGTGAATGACTCCTACCATGGGTCACATATTAAAACACAGAAGAACTGTCTCACTTCTTAACTCTTGTCAATTTACTTTTTTCTCCTGTTTATTATAATCTTGGGCCTTGGCTTTACACAGAAACCTGTCTCTATATGATCTTCAGGTGCAGCAGGTGGTACCAGGAGAACAGGGGAACTTAGCGCAAATGGGGAATGTTTCTGTATGGCCAGCAAGTCAATGTGTCCGATAAGGAAGGATATCAAGTCTACAGGAAGAAGGTTTAATCCAACATAATAAGAAGACAATTATTCTGAAAATTTTTTTTTGTCTTACTATATATACTGATGAATAAAAAATTGTGATCAGAGAACCTTAGATTTATTGCACCTCTGCTAGTGCTGAGTTTTGCGTATGCCAAAGTATAGCTTGATGGTGACCACACCAAGGAAAGCAAAGGCCAGAATCAGAGTTTGGGATAGACCTAGGATTTTTTTCTTTGTATAGCAGTTCATTAAATAGTGTTTAGTTGAATAAGTTCTTCTACTTCCTGTGATTTATACATCTCTGCTTACATAGATATTGGTCAGTGAGAAATATTAGATATGTGACAGAAATCTGGATTTTAACTTGCAGACTTAACTGCAAAGAATGGTTTAATTATACCATTAAAGTTAATTTAGTTGTTGCATCTGTACATACAGTCTACATTTACTTGTTCTACTGCTGTGTAAACTTCCTGTTGTCTGGTAGTATATAAAGTCAATCAGTAATGGGACAAAATGGAATGAAGAATGTTGTAATTTTCAGTTTAAGTCCTGTGTACTAGGAATCTGGCCTTTCTTTGTGCAAATACTTTGAAATTCTTACATGACTTTGTCTAGGTTTCTTAAAATTATATCAATGTACAAGCAAATTGACTATAAAAAATTAAAGTGCAAAAAAACCCAGTCATATTTCTTTTGAGAGAAATTAGACTGGAATCATAATCTAGTTTATTTTTCTCTCTGAACTTTTGAGTTAATATTTATTTGCCGTGTGCACTAGTACAGAGCTGATGATGTTATTATCTCTTCTAGAACCAGAAGTATAGTGGGAGTGTGCACCAAGAACTGCTTTGTTTCTTTAAGAGAAAGTGGAAATATCCTTGGGTATCAGGTATTTTAGCACTAACTACAGCCTAAGCAGTAATGGTCTTTTTTTTTCTACCAGTTTTCTTTAATGGAGTCTGCTACTGAGAGCCAATAGGGGCTTTTTTGTTTGCTTTTTTTTTTATTTTTGTCTGGAGTAAATTACTGTTTCTCTAAATCGTTAGACTGGGTCCCACAGCCATAAATGATTGATTTTTGTGTGGGCGTGTGTGTTAACAAGCAGAAAATGCTAATCAATTACATGAAGTGGTTTGATGGCTTATAGGTTGCTTTTCCAATACTGAAATTACTTTCAGGAGGATAATTTAGACTACTGGGTAAAATGGCAAGTAAATTTTGACATATCTTCTGCTTTTAATTCTGATAAAAGAAGTCTGAGGGAAGAGGCTCAGTTCCAAACTCTTGGAAGAAGTCAGAAGGTGTGTTGCTAGAATAATTGTAACAGACCTACGTACCAGGTAATTTACTGTATGATGTAGTAGCTGAGCAATGGATTTTATTACAATGCAATACTCTATGAAAAGTAAAAGAGAGCCCTACCTTGTGAGGTGAGGTATATATTTCACTACTGGTAACATGTACAAAATACAGGGATATTACAAGTGGAAATGAATATGTATTGGTGATCTTCAGACAATGGTAGTACTGTGTCTGCTGAAGTCTGGAGTTTCTGCTGTAAACTTCCATAAAGCTTATTGGTCTTTCATGCAGCATGTCCCATAAATCAGTGAGGTTTAAATAGTGCTGCCCTCTCGAACAACTGCTTATCTGCCTTGAGAAAATGCTCTGGTGTTTTAAACGTCACTTTATGACATTGTGAGTAATGCGCCTGCTCTAGAAGCACTTGGAAGAACCATTAAAGTTAAGGGTCTATCAGCATTTCATTACAAAATCTGATTTCAAGGGGTTTATAACTCAGCCATTTAAAAATTGTATTTGACTGAAACCTGGCATGTGACTCACTGCATTTTTTAGTGTTGGATAAATTATTTCAGGTGGTCTTTTTATTTGTGGGATGAGGAACAGGGAAAGATTGTTGGTAGAAATATTTTTTCTTACTGAATAAATTTTTTCTTACAGGCAACAAGCTTTGACTATAGATATTTTATTTCCATACAAAATATCTTTTTGATTATGTACTTTGAAAGATCTTACCATGTCATATGAACTAATAGCTTGCAGTTATCATACTCTATATATGCACCTCTAAGGATGCAACTTTTCTGTTTTTTGCAAACAACATTTTATAAGAGCTCCTTTATTGCTTGTAGCTTTAACAAACAATATGTGGTGGGCTGACTCTGTCTGGATGACAGGTGCCCACCAAAGCAGCTCTATCACTCCCCTCCTCAGCTGGACAGGGGAAAGAAAATATAGCAAAAGGCTTATGGGTAGAGGTAAAGACAGGGAGATCACTCACCAATTACTGTCAGGAGCAAAACAGACTCTATTTGGGGAAATTAATTCAACTTATTACTAATCAGATCAGAGTAGGATAGTGAAAAATAAACTCATATGTTAAAAAATATCTTCCCCTCACCCCTCCCTCCTTACTGGGCTCAAAGACTTTGCTTCCAATTTCTCCACATCCTCCCCCTTGAGTGATGCAGGGGGAATGGGGACTGTGGTCAGTTCATCAAATGTTGTCTCTGCCACTCCTTCCTCTTCTGGGTTAGGACTCCCCACACTATTCTCCTGCTCCAGCAGATCTTCATAAACTTCTCCGACAACCTTTCCCCCGGGCTGCTGTTCTTTATGAACTACTCCAGTGTGGGTCTCCCACAAGTCCTGCTAGGAACTTGGTCCAGTGTGGGTTCCTCTCTCCACAGGGCCACAGGTCCTGCCAGGAGTCTGCTCCAGCACAGGCTTCCCACAGGGTCACAGCATCACAGAGTCACAGAATCACAGAATCACAGAATGTTAGGGATTGGAAGGGACCTCGAAAGATCATCTAGTCCAATCCCCCTGCCGGAGCAGGAACACCTAGATCAGATCACACAGGAACGCATCCAGGTGGGCTTTGAATGTCTCCAGAGAAGGAGACTCCAC
>VZTO01027111.1:40942-58971 GCA_013400615.1 Syrrhaptes paradoxus
CGCCCAAATCTCCAGCCTGTCTAGGTCTCGCTGGATGGAAGCACAGCCATCTGGCGTGTCAGCGACTCCTCCCAGTTTCGTATCATCAGCAAACTTGCTGAGGATGCACTCTACTTCCTCATCCAAGTCGTTGATGAATATATTGAACAGGCACATCCACCTGCTCCAGTGTGGAGTCCTCCCCGGGCTGCAGGTGTATCTCTGTTCCCTTTTTACCTCCATGGCTGCAGGGGCACAGCTGCCTCACCATGGGCTGCACCACGGGCTGCAGGGGAACCTCTGCTCCGGCGCCTGGAGCATCTCCTCCCCTCCTTCTGCACTGACCTTGGTGTCTGCAGGGCTGCTTCTCTCTCATATTCTTGCTCCTGTCTCCTCCGGCTGCAATTTCATGTTGCACAGTTTTCTCCTTCTTAACTATGTGATCCCAGAGGCACTAGCCACTGTTGCTGATGGGGTCAACACTGGCTAGAGGTGGGTCTGTCTTGGAGCCAGCTGGCATTGGTTTTATCAGATATAGGGCAAGATTCTAGCAGCTTCTCACAGAAGCCACCATTGTAGGGTCCCTGCTACCGAAACTTTGCCATGCAAACCCAATACATGGTATGAGGTGCCTCATGTGATGGAAGACAACATTGAACTCGTAAGTTATGGTTTATAATTATTTTATTATTATTATTTATTTTAATATATCAAGTGATATCTTTATCAGCTGCCAAGTATGTCCATGCTATGCTATTTAATCCCTGACAGGAGAATGAAGGGTGGAATTTGAAACATACTCACAAGTTGTTTTTTGTGAGGACACCAGATCTGAAGTATCTTTGCAAAGAAATTGATTGACAGAGTTTTATGAAAGCAAACAAAAACAAATGCAGTTGTCCTAACTGCTCTTTTATAGAATTTAAAGTCCCAGGATATGTGCCTTATTGGAAAGGTATGCAAAATGGAAAGAGAAAGAAACAGCTTTGTTCTGAGGTGTTGATAAGCATTCCAAACCTTAAAAATAAAACAGCACTTGAAATTCACTAGTAAACTCACTGACAGTGATTCTTAAGTCCAAGATGGTAAGCATAATGTAGTCTCAGCAGAAAGCTTACTATGTAAGTAGGCTATTGCACAGTATACCATTTTCAGTGTCAAAATTATCTTGAGCTATAGCTCTGTTTGAAGGGAGCACTACAAAAAACCATGGTATGCAGATACCTTAGCTGAAGTGCCAAGAAATGATTCTTTTTTCCTAATGTATTTAGTTGTACCATTACTTTATAACTTTATGTTCTTTAATATGATATGTTGACATTTAAATGACCCTGATTATGCAGGAATTGGAAGCCTTCTCTTACTCATCTCTTATTCTTATTGGTGAATGTTGATTTAGAAGTTGTTCAGTGTTTCTTAACTTAAAATCTGGATAATTGCAATTCAAAGTAGGTGTTTGCTCTTTGTGTATGAAGCTCGATTACATAAAGGGTACTATAAGTATTTTGCATTCCCTTAATGGAGAGCAAAGGAATGTGAAGGGGAAATGATGACTTAAGGTGGTCTGAATTTTTTTAATTCAGCCAGCTGCCTGCAGAACTGTAATTCAGTCAATATCTTTTTGCTTTGTTTTAGGTTGTCTTGAACATATACCTATCTTCCAAAATCACAGGTTAGGGAAGGACTTCAAAATGTGTCAGGTCTGATATGACTAATTGTAGGAAGTATTTGGTGAACAGAATCTTAGGCGGCCTGCAGAACAGCTAGGAGCCCATGGGGGAAATAGTTTCATTTTCTCCTTTGGGCGCCAGCAAAAGATAAAGTTTAGCACAGACTGACATAGTTTTGTGGGCGGATGCCTGTGTACATGTTTATATGCATTTCTAGGTAGTATAGAGCTAAATTATGCGTAGTGGAAATATTCCTTTTTTGTCTAATGAAAGTTTTGTGTATCTTAGCTCCTCTTTCTGATAAGCTATTTTTACAGAAACCTCTGACTGTTTAGCCAGATGTGACTTTGCAGTCATAGCATTTTTCACTGAGTGGACAGGTGGAAAACAGAAGCTGCTTCTCACTGGTTAGAAGTTGTATTTTCCTGTATTGTTCTTGTATGTTTCTCAGTCTAACTGAAATCAACCTTTTGTTTTGATTTGAAATCAAATCTTTTTTTCTCATCTACCTGTTTTGTTTGAGCTTTTCTCCCTTGTATTATAAATGCATTATATAATTTAGCAAGGCTATAGAGTAATGGCCCCACTTCTCTACTTGCCTTCCACACCCCGGAGGCCTGTCAGTTCACAGAGACAAGCGTCCAGTGTTTGTATTTCACATGGCCTGCAGCGTTTCTGCACTGTGCAGTCCAGCTGAGCTTGAACACAAAATGTGCTGTTGCTCCTTGGTTAGGGAGATGCACTAAATGACTTTCAGACAGTTGTCTTGTCCTTTAGCGCTGTGAACATTTTTGCCTGTGAAGAGCACACAGAAAGTGAGTCAGTGGGACCCAGATGAAAGTAAAGCACCTTGACAGCACAGTGGTAGTTCTGTAGTGATCTGGCCTACTGCAAGGACTTTCACATACCCCAGGAACAGAGCTGTATACATCAGCTGCCAAGTTAGTGAAACAGATGTTTTATTTATTTTTTAAAAAATCTGTTACTGTAATTCATATTTTAAACCAGACCATGACAGCAAGTGTATGAATGACCTTAAACAAATGATATGATCAACATCTAGGTGATGTTAGGTTAATTTCCAGGGTTAGACTGGAGCTAATACTGTTGTTGGGTACAAGACTGGCAACAAATTTGAGGGAGAGAAACGTTAGGAATTCAAGGTTTATGACCAATGCAGTTGTAGTTTTGGAGTTGTTTTTCTGGTCTGGGGCTCCTGCCATTTTCTGAGTAATGTGTATAGGGAAAATGTGCAAAGGTAGTGAAAACATATAGCAGGCAACAAGTGATTTCTCCTAGCAAAGATTTAACTGGTTGCTCCTAACAAGCTTATTTAAGGCTGGGATTACGGGCTTAGCAAAAACATGAATGCATAGCTAAATATATATCAACTGCACAGTGTTTGTAACTGTGATACTGCCACTAGCATTACAGCAGTGTCCCAGGCAGAAAGGGTTATAAATTCCCCATTATACTAAATGGAAGGAAAAGTCTTCAGTGCTGACAGTGATTACCCTTATGTACACTTGCTTCATAGTTCTTCCTCCTTTAAGAGAAGGAGGGAAAAGAAGAAAAAAATACTCATTCAGCAATTTGTTGTTTGTTATCTGAATGTTATAGTTGTTGTTCTCATTCTTGCCTAGTGAGCTTTTCTCCCCAGTATTCAGCAAACATGACTTATCACACATCTGATGCCTACATCAGTAAACTCCTAATTATCTTCAGTTATTGATTTTCTGTTCCAGACACTGAAATCTGTTTGACTGAGATAATCCACTTTCTACCATGGACCTGGAAGTGCATCCCTGCTCATCTGCCATGGGCTCCAGACTGGAATATTTGCTGCCACTGTGGCTCCCTCAGTGCAAGACTACAGTGCACTCTGGCTGCATTTTCTCCCTGAAAAAGGTGAAGGAGAGTAGAAAGCTAACTCATCTCTGGGGATTGGTAACCTGAGATGCCATGATTTCTGACCAGCAAGTGTATAGAGGTGAAACAGAGATTTAGGTATCTGTAGTTATCATTCTTTGTCTTTGTACTAGAAAAAGCAAGATGACCAGAAATAATAATGATGAATGGTCTGTCATTGCCTTGGCAGTCACTTTTTCTCTGCAAGACTGGAAGGGAAAAGACACAGCACTAGTCGCCAATTAGACTGACACATGGTTAAAAACACCTACTGCCAATAACATACTATGACCCACTCTGTTTTCCTTGGCAGCCTTATTTCATATTTTTAATTTCCTGGGCTGTGGTCAATGCTGGAAAACCCTTAGGGCAACAAGACAATAGTGGACCATTGACTGAGGGGATAATGGCTGTTTCAGATAGCCAGTAAACTGTGGACCCCAGCACTATCAGTGTTGCATCTCCCTTTGCTGTGGTGCTCCAGTAAAGTTCCCCAAACAATTTTGGCCTGACTGATCTGTATAATCCATCCAGAAGCTCTTGGTATGGAGATTTATGTTTGAAAGCTATACACATGAGCCAGTGCTTAACCCTCAGCCCCCTTACTCCCTCTGCATTTGTCAAATTCCATTGCCATGGAAGCCAGAGTCACTGTGACATTCATTGGAGTTCCTGTTTTCTAGCACATTATACTTTTTCTTAAACCTGATTTTCTTCTGATTCTTAAGTGTAAGAGTGAATACTCAGAAATGGAGCAAGTCAATTATTATCTAACTCGAATTACTGAACAGCCATCGTTGACATCCAAAACTGGTCCACTTTTTCATAATTATTTTGCCTGAGATTGAAGATTAAAAATTGCCTTTGTTATCCATCTTAATTAATCATTTAACTGCTCTGAATAAGTTTCTTCTCTTTTGTCATAAAGAATCATCTAACTTCAGTTCAGACATTTATTTGTCAGCTAATCATTATGCCTCATCTTCAGAAACATTAAGAACAGTCACAAATGGAAGTCTGAGGAGGCTATAGAAAGATGAGGGAGTGGAGTGTATTTATGTTTTCCCTGCTGAGCATAAAACTGGAAAGTCAGCTCTTTAAACAAAGCACCCTCTTTGCAATGGTGATGTGTTCAGCAGCAGCACAGGAAAGGTGCAAGTGAAAATGTACCAGATGGTAGTAGTTGCTGCATACTGAATTCTGAATTTACTTTATTGTATGCATATGTATTCGCAGGTCATTCTATCATTTTATAAATAAGGGAGGAAATTACTTATGTTTCCCTCCATAACACACTAAGATCATGGTACAGTCATTACATCATCCGATTTTCTGAGTGCAAAGTACTTTATAAAAACAAATGTGCCCATGGGAGACTCACACTTTACATAGACTGTTTTAAAGAGTTTTCCAGTTGCTTTTATAGAAACATCATTCTTTTTATTTATTTTTTTAAGAAAACTGCAATTCATTAAAAAAATACAAGACAAGCATAGGGAATGAAGGTAGGAGGAGAATACTTAGTTCTCACTGTTAAGGATAAGACATGCACGTGATTACATAAAGTGGATAGGATGCTAATGATTTATCATGTATGCCTTGCTAGGAAGATGGTACAGATTCATGAATCTGATATGCAGGTAAGATGTATGGACTAAAATAGTATCTGTCATCTCTGTACTTTACTCTGTTACTCAATTAATGCTTCTAATTATGGCTCCAGAGAACTTATCCCTGCTGAGTGTTCTTGCCAACCTGGAGCACCCAAACAAGGGCCCAGAGGAGCCCTGACCAGGGGCCATTGTCGATGCTGGAGAGGAAAGTGGAATAAAGCCTGGGGACTTGATGTTCCACATGCCTGAATTTCTTCCCATCCAGGTCTGCTTAGGCACTTGCATGGTGCACTAGGGGAGTGGGCAAAGCTCTGCTGCACATCACATACTCACCCCTCTTTCTGCTCCACACTCCCAGCTCTGCCCTGAGATGCTCCCCTCCCATGCCACTTGAAGCTTGCGGGGAAGCAGAGAGGAAAACAAGAAGGACATCTCCCTACAACTTCTCCATCTTGGAGCACTCAAGATGGTGTTTGCGCAGTGGGCACAAGGAGGAGCCCTAACAAGAATGAGCCTGACCCCATCTTTGCTGCTTAGTGCAAGGTGTCAGTTGGCAAAGGGGTTGACCTGCTTTCTCAGGCTGGCTTTTCTTTTCGTCTAGCAAGGTCTCAGCTGGGTTCACAGCATGAAGCTCCAATGCAATGGCATGTATTGTAGTCTGTTGCTTGAAGCATTGCATTGATGTGTAGCAGCCCTCCATGTGCCAGAGGTGCTGGCTGCCCTCTCCTGCAGAAGCCCAGGCCGTGGCCATTGCTGGGGAAGCTGACTCTGCAGAGGTGTGAGGCAGGACAGCATTACTAGTGATAAGCTCTGGGGCAGCATGAAGAATTTTAAGTAACAGTGTGGTAGTGAGGGCTTTCACTCTGCTCCATGATGTCTCAAACCAGGGCTAAAGTCCTGATGATAGAATTAAGTCTTGTTGGGGACATTAAGAGCAACAAGAAAAGCTTCTATAGGTACATTGGTGACAAAAAGAAGACTAAGGAAAATGTGGGCCCTCTCCGACCTGGTTACCTAGGTTATGGAAAAGGCTGAAGTACTCAATGACTTCTTTCGCTCAGTCTTCACTGGCAAGTGCTCAAACCACACTGCCCAAGTCACAGAAGGCAAAGGCAGGAACTGGAGAATGAAGAACCACCCACTGTAGGAGAAGATCAGGTGCAAGATCACCGAAGGAACCAGAAGGTGCACAAGTCCATGGGACTTGGTGAGATGCATTCACGTGTCCTGAGGTAACTGGCAGATGAAGTCACTAAGCCACTATTCGTCACATTTGAGAAGTCATGGCAGTCTGGTGAAGTTCCTACTGACTGGAAAAGGGGAAACATAACCCCCATTTTTAAAAAGGAAGAAGGAAGATCCAGGGAACTACAGGCTGGTTGGTCCCAGCTCTGTGCCCAGCAAGATCATGGAGCAGATCCTCTTGGTAAATATGTGAAGGCACATGGAAAATAAGGAGGTGATTGGTGATAGCCAACATGGCTTTACCAAGGGCAAATCATGCCTGACAAATTTGTTGACCTTCAATGTGGGGGTTACAGCACTGGTGGATAAGGGAACTGACATCACCTACCTGGACTTGTGGAAAGCCTTTGACACTGTTCCACACATCATCCTTGTCTCTAAATTGGAGAGACATGGATTTTGCAGATGGGCCACCTGGTGGATAAGGAGCTGGCTGGATGGTTGCACTCAAAGGGTTGTGGTCAATGGCTCAATGTCCAAATGGAGACCGGTGATGAGTGGTGTTCCGCAGGGGCTGATTTTCAGACTGGTGTTGTTTAACGTATTTGTTGATGACATGGAGAATGGGACTGAGTGCACCCTCAGCAAGGTTACGGATGACACCATGCTCTATGGTGCAGTCAACACACTGGAGGGAAGGGATGCTACTCAGAGCGACCTTGATGGGCTTGAGAGGTGGGCCTGTGCAAAACCCTTAAAGTTCAGCTAGGCCAAGTGCACCAAGTGCAAGGTTCTGCACGTGGGTCAGGGCAATCCCATATAGAAATAAAGGCTGGGTGGAGAATAGATTGAGAGTAGCCTTGAAGAGAAGGAATTGGGGATGTTTTTGATGAGAAGCTAAACATGACCCAGCAATGTGTGCTTGCAGCCCAGAAAGCCAGCCATGTCCTGGGCTGCATCAAAACAAGCATAACCAGCAGGTTGAAGGAGGTCATTCTCCCCCTCTGCTCTGTTCTCGTGAGACCCTACCTGGAGTACTGCATTCAGCGCTGGCATCCTCAGGAGAGGAAACATGTGCACCTGTTGGAGCAGGTGCAGAAGAGGGCCATGAAGATGGTCAGAGGGCTAGAACACCTTCCCTGTGAGGACAGGTTGAGAGAGTTAGAGTTGTTCAGCCTGGAGAAGAGAAGACTCTGGGGACACCTTATAGCATCCAGTACCTGAAGGGGACCTTATAGCATCCAGTACCTGAAGGGGACCTGCAGGAGAGATGGGGAGGAACTCTTTATCAAGGAGTATAGTGATAAGACAAGGGGTGATGGATTTAAACTGGAAGAGGGGAGGTTTACACTAGATATAAGGAAGAAATTTTTTCCTGAGAGGGTGGTGAGGCACTGGAACATGTTACCCAGGGAAGTTGTGGATGCCCCATCCCTGGAGGTATTCAAGGCCAGGCTGGTTGAGGCTTTGAGCAACCTGATCTAGTGGGAGGTGCTCCTGCCCATAGCAGGGGGTTGGAACTAAATGATCATTAAAGTCTCTTGCAGTCCAAACCATTCTATGATTTTATAATTCTATGAAATGCAGTGGAGCACATTTGAAATGTTTGTTCACTAATACCATAGGATGAGGAATAAAAAAACAGGAACTGGAAGCATTGTCTCAGTCCCAGAGCTATGACAACATTGGTGAGATTTGGTGACAAGTGAGATTTGGTGGGAAAAATCCTGTGATGGACAGTTATAGGCTGTTCAGGGGAGACAGGCAGGGCACTGTGTGTAAAGGATGGGTTGGACTGCACAGCACTTGCAGTTGAGGCTGACATGGTTGAGAGCCTCTGAGTAAGGATTAGTGGAAAGATTAATAAAGCAGATGTTGTTGTGGGAGTCTACTATAGATCACCCAGCCAGGAATGACACTGATCTATTAGTCTATAAGGAATTACTTCCCTCCCCTGCTCCCTCACCCCTCAAATCAGTTGCCTTTTTCCTTATTAGCTACTTTAATGTTTCAGAGGTCAAGCAAGTGTGGAAGAAGGCTGGCTTGGCTGAACAGGGATCTCCTTCTGGATACTTAGGCAGAAAGTGTATGGATTTTGAAAGCAGGGTCAGGCTACACAGGAGTACTACTGAGTTGCTGCTCACTCCTGCAGTGAGAAAATTGGTACAGCTGAAGTTCAATTGGAGTTGAAACAGGCAAGTAGTGTGGTGGATAAAAAAAAGAAAAAGAAAAACTTTTTAAAGACTGCTAATAGCAAAAGGAGAACTAGAAAAAAAATGCTCCATTACCTGATGAGGTTGGTTGTCATCTCACAAATAGAGGTGAAGATAAGGCAGAGACATT
Organism: Syrrhaptes paradoxus; assembly: GCA_013400615.1. Lineage (NCBI taxonomy): Eukaryota > Metazoa > Chordata > Aves > Pterocliformes > Pteroclidae > Syrrhaptes > Syrrhaptes paradoxus. Next base: position 49,641 of record VZTO01027111.1, read on the forward strand.
TCATGACACCTTTGCCTCTGGTTTTGTTGTGGTTTTTTGTGGTGGGTTTTTTTGGTAGCATGGGAGGGGCTATAGTGATGGCTCTTGTAAGTAACTGCTGGAAGCTTCCCCAGCTCCAGGGTGGACCCAGCCCGGGCCAAGGCCAAGCCCATCAGCACCTCTGCCAATGACATATTGAAGAGGGGGAACAGCGTGTGGAGCAGGGGCACAGCCCCACCCGGCCCCTCCGTCCAGCTCCTGCCCAGCCTCAGCTGCACCTGATCCCTCACCACAGCCCCAGCCTCTGCAGCAGCCCTGGCCCAGCCGACCCAGCGCAGCCCCCACCCGAGGGTTGGGAGTTTTTCAGGAGCCAGAGAAAAACCTGTGGCAGAAACAGGAGCGGGATGTAAGAGAGACAACTACACAGACACGCAGGTCAGTGAGGAGAAAGGAGAGGGAGGAGGTGCTGGAGCAGAGATTCCCCTGCAGCCCGTGAAGGACACCACGCTGGAGCAGGTGGCTGTACCCAAAGGAGGCTGTGACTCCATGGAAGGGACCCATGCCGGAGCAGCTAGTGGAGAACTGCAGCCTGTGGGAAGGACTCAGGCTGAAGTAGTTTGTGAAGGACCCTCCTGTGAGAGGGACTCCTCGCTGGAGCAGGGGAGAGTGTGAGGAGCCCTCCCCTGAGGAGGAAGAAGCAACAGAGATAACACGGTCTGGCTGCAACTCCCATTCCCTTCCCCCTGCACTGCTGGGGCGAGGGGGTAGAGAAATTTGGAACAAAGCCTTTGGGACTGGAAGCAGGGGGTTGGGGAGAGGTGCCCTATTTAAATGTGGTTCTCTTTCTCATTATCTTTCTCCAGTTTTGATTGTTAACACATTAAATTGGTTTTGTATTTTCCCAGGTCGTGTCGGTTTCTTGCCTGTGACCGTAAGTGGTGAGTGATCCCTCCCTGTCATTGCCTCAGCCCATGAGGTTTTTTATCCTTTGTTCTCCCAATTCTCTTCCCCATCCCACCAGAGGGAGGAGGAAGTGACCGGCTGTATGTGGTGTTTCTGGGTAGCCTTAAAACCATGACAGGCTCTGACACCAATGATGGGCCCTGGAACCCCTGAAGCCTTGGGTTGGAGGACCATGACTAGGGGAGTGACAGACTACCAGTTGTCTTTGAATTTGTACAGGACTTGCTGCTGTAACTGAATACATGTAAATTGATGGGGCCCAATGGGATTCATCCCAGGGAACTGAAAGTGCTGGCTGATGTTATTGTCAAGACCTCTCTCAGTTATCAATATTCTTGGGAAACTGGAGAGGTTCCAGTCAAATGGAAGCTAACAAATGTTCAAGAGCAGCCAGAATTAAGACCCTAGTAACTATACACCTGCCAGTCTCGCTTCAGTGCCTGGTAAAATTATGGAGAAGAGTATTCTGGGAGTTACTAAAAAACTCCTGAAAGACAATGAAGTCATCAGTCAAAGCCAACACAGGTTCCTCTAGTGAGAGTCATGCTGTACTAACTTAATATCCTTTGATGACAAGATTACCTGCCTAGTGGACAAAGGGAAGGTAGTGAATGTGGATTTTCTTGATTTTAGCAAAGATTTTGATATTGTCTCTCACCGTTTCCTTCTAGGCAAAATGTCCAGCACACAGCTGGACATGTACACAAATTGGTGGGTGAGCAACTGGCTGAAGGGTGGGACTCAAAAAGTTGTAGTCTTTAGGATAATATCTAGCTGGTGGCCTATCACTACTGGTGTTCTGCTGGGCTCAATTTTAGGGTCAGTTCTCTTTAATGTTTTTTCTTAATTACCTAGACACAGGAGGTGAATGCACATTAAGTAAGTTTGCCAAGAAACTAAACTAGGAGAAATCATTTATTGCCTCGAGGGTAGAGAGGCCTTACAGATTGATCTGGATAGATTAGAGTGCTAGGCAATCCCCAACTTTAGCAAGGACCAATGCCAGATTCTCCAGCTGGGTTGGGGTAATCCCGAATGTACATATAGATTAGGGAATAAGAGGTTGAAGCCTACAAAGGGATCTGGGGGTTTTGGTTGATGGTTATCTCAATATGAGTCAACAATGTGCCCTGGAAGCCAAAAGGACCAAAAGCATTCTGGGGTGCATTAAGAACAGTATAGCTAACCGGTCGAAAGAAGTGATTGTCCCACTATACTCAACATTGCTGAGGTGTCACTTTGAGGACTGTGTGCAGTTTTGGGGTCCACAATATAAGAAGGATACAAAAATACTAGAATGTGTCCAAAGGACAAAAGTTGGTGAATAAAGCTGGTGAAAGGACTAAAGAGCATGACTTATGAGAAGCAGCTGAGGAGAATAGGTTTCTTTATCTTGGAGCAGAGGTGACTGATGAATGACCTCATTGATGTCTACAACTTCCCCAGGAGAGGGAGCAGAAAGGGAGGTGCTGGTGTCTTCTCTCTGGTGTCCAGTGACAGGTTGAAAATGAATTGCTTAAAGCATTATGGGAAGTTCAGATTGCATATCAGGAAAAAGTTCTTCACTGAGAGGGTGGTCAAGCACTGGAACAAGCTCTCCAGAGAAGTGACTATGTCCCCAAGCATGTTGGTGTTCAAGAAGTGGTTGGACAATGCTCTTAGAGATATGGTTTAACTTTTAGGTTGCCCTGTGTGGAGTCAGGAGTTGGATTCAATGATCCTCGTGGGTCCCTTCCATCTCAGGATATTATATAAGTACCTCAACTGCACTGCCTAGTTTGCAATTGAGATTTGTGGACACAAAAAATAGAGTTTCTTTTTCTGCTTGCAACTGTGTGACAAAAAAAATGCCTTACTTCTGTTGTTCTTGAGGTCCCTCAACTCCAGGATTACATTCTTATTCTCTAGGGTTATGCATTCTTATTGAACCATTCTTTTCAGTTTGCAGGCCAAGTTTTGAAATGTTAGTATGCCAGTTATTTCTGTTCCTCTGTGGCACAACACTAGTACCCAAGTAGCTCAACTGTGCTCAAAATTACTAAAATAAAAGTCTTAATCCTTAAAGCTGGTTTCTGATTAGAGATTGGCAGTGAAACTGTAATTCCTCATGCTTTCTGATGTTTTGTTTGCCAACTCTGCAGCAAAAAAATAAATTAACCTTCATCAGCTCACGGGTAGAATGTGGCTTCTGGTGTTTTGAGGAGTTTGTGTGTGTGTGTTCACATATCCTTGTGCATGTGGACACAGCATTATCAGCTTTGCACTTTTAGACGTCACATTAGGAATCAATTGTATGCAAGATTCTGATTGAAAGTGAGATACTATTTTTTTTTTTTAATTGACAAATAGGTATTTGCTTTCAAGATACAGATTGAGATTTGGGCGAGGACACTTGACGTCATTTTAGATGGAAAGAGATCTGTAGCAGTAGGGGCACCAGAATAAGACTTATCAGTTCTGGAAAATATACTTGTTGAATATAGTGAGGCAAATCAGGCCTGGATGAAGTTCAGTGTGCCTTGAGGAGCTCTGCAGCTGTAAAATGTCTCCTACATTATGTATCTTGTAGTTGACTTTGTCTGTGAAAGGTCTCTATGGGAGACACAGTCTTCTAAACAGTCTTTTTAGCCTCTCTCTACACTAAGAATCTGATGATTTATGATGAATTTTTAACATACTCATTCTAAACAGTTGTCTATTCAATCATTGTACTCTTAATTAAGGCTATTAACCAGTGATTTGAGTGTTAAGAGAAATTGAGAAATATGAGTAACAGACCTTTAGGTACTGAGCTGTTTTCATTTATCAGTGCAATTGAACAGAGATTCTTATTTGTTCCACATTCTTAAACATAACAATAAGTACTTTAAAAATAGAACTGACCTCTTTTTTTTTCCTAAAAGTTAAGGAGAACTGACAGGTATCTGGTGATATTGAGAGGGACTGGTAACTCTGTTACTTGTGATGCATTCAGGATCAGACACTATAGCTTCAGCTGACATGTTTGGCCAGGTCAGGAGCATGTGTGTTCTTTCATTTCTTGTACTAGTTTTCCAGACTAGAAAGTACAACTGTAGAAAGTTGTCAGACATCATGTTACAGCTTTATATCATGTCTTGCCCACATTGCAAAAGCACACCAGGGCACAGCTGACTTGAACCATGCCAGACACAGATTCATGTCAGCTCTATTGGAACTGTTGTGCTGACAGGTGCTGAGCAACCCAAGTATGAAAACTGTGGAAGAATTGATTTTTCCCTTTTTGTCTTTTATTTCATGAGCTAATTTGATTCAGAGAAAGAACTTGAAAGTACAAGTTTTACATAAATTGTTTGAGGTGTTAATACACATCTTTTTTTTAAAAAATTATTTATTTATTTTATATATGTGTTTGGAAACGTAACTTTTCTTCCAATTTGTTGTTTGATATAATGGTCTGATTTTACTCCCAAATCCAGGGAGTTTAGAATGGATCAGAGTGGCTCACTGAGAGAAGAAACTTCATCAAGAGAAAATAATTCTGAACCTGTTCTTCATCTGTTGAGATGCTTCTATTGCAGTTTACATGGTCTCTAGGTGCAGTGTGAAAGGGATGATCTTACATGCTAGTATTTGGTATCTGTTTAGCTTGGGCAAGAACTTACAGGCTGGGGTCCACCTAGAACTATGAAAAATGTGGTGAATCATTATTGGGTAGGACTGAATAGAAAAGTTTTCCTCATGCAACATCCTTTAAGTCTTAATTCAGTGATGTTCTTCGTTATCCAACAGAATAAATTACCAAGTTTTGTTTACTGTTTGAATTAAAATTTAATGTAAAAGTAGTTTTTTATTACAAAATTACTTCCTTCCTTACATGTCAGAAGCTGCTGACAATGAAACAGAAAAAATTACACCTCTATCCCCTAGTCTAAGAATTGTTGTGTGCTTATCTCTGACTTGCCTAACTTTTCTGGTAATTGAGCCTTGTTTTGTTTGATACTTTTAACAGGTTGGCACAGTTAAGTGTAAGTAACTGTGTACAACATAAGCCTAGAGGAAGTTTCTGTTGCAAATTTTGCTGAGATTTTTGAAGCTTGCTGGTCAAGCCCAGGATTTTTCTGAACATTGCTGTTTTTGTGAAGTTTAATAATTTCCAAAATTTTATTATTTGAATGAGTGTACTAATCCATCTTTTCATACTCTGGTAAATATAAAACTTGCAAGTCTTATTGCTTGAATTACATCTGTCAAATTATCAAGTCATACAGGTCTGGATGCAATGCAGACATTTTATGCATATCCAATTGACAGTCTGCCAGCCAGCTATCATGAGCTTTTAACACTGTAGTGTACTTCTGCACAGAAAGGAAATTTAATACACAGAGCCTAACATTCTTTACAACTTATTGCGTTTGGTACACTCTCTGTGTGTGTTTGTGTGTGTGTGTGTATAATATGTATGTACTTTTTACCTTCCTGAGGGAATTAGGATTTAAAAGATTGCTTTGCTACATATTACAGAAAAACATGCCTCATTCTTGTGTGAGGAAACCTTTTACCTTCAAAGGCTTTATTAATCACAGATATGTCTCAGCAGTTTGAAAACTGAAGGATTTATGGAAGTCATTCTTTAAGAGTGGTTGGAAATGACTACCATGTGTTTATCTGAAATAACCTGGTATTTCCCTGGTTTTGTTTACTTACAAATTTAATGGACCTGTTTGCAGAAAGTCTTTGGATCTGCTATGCCAAAAATATTGCCCTAATCTTTCAGCCCTTATTCATGTGAAAAATTCTTGTTGAGGTGATTAGACTTTGTGAATAATAACTGTTTGTGGGAGCAGAGGTTGCCACATCATGTCTGATCTGATCTGGGCTGCAATATTTTTTTTCCCTTCCAGCAATGTGTTCTGTTGGAAGATCAAACAAAGCCATGCAAATGACGGTAACACACTGTAAAGAAGAGTATGTCTCAATATTTCTACCATCTTGTATCATGTGCCAGAGAGACAGCTGTTTTCTTCCCTACTATGAAGACATAGATGCATATTAAACTGCAGTTTCTGGCTGCCTTTCAGAACAATAAGAAGCTACACACCTGTCAGCTCTTGGCAAGCAGGAATACTAAAATTACTAACTTTGTTTCCACAGCATTCTCTCACTGACAAACACACCATTGGCTTAATTTTTCTCTCCATCACTTCTCAAAAGGCTTAGATTTCTCTGTAGAGGCACAGAAGAATTAAGCAGTTTTACTACCGCTTCTCATAAAAAGCTTACTTTTCAGAAAGGGTACATTTTCATGCTAGGCTTGTTTTATTACTACTTTTCTTCTGGAACATTTTTTTTCCAACCAATGTTTTGCATTTGTAAGCCTTTGTGCTATACGGCACCCTGCTTTCCTAAGGCAGTCCAAAAACCCTGCAAGGTAATGGCTCATTTAGTGATCAATTTGTCAAATAACATTCACAGATGTTTTTCTGGTAGTACAGTGCAGGTAATACCCATGTGAGTGATTCCTTCTCATAAGTGGCTCGGTATAGGATTTGTTTTGTAGTGTCTTGCTGAGTTCTCCAACAGCCAAGTTTCCCTCTTGTCTGTCAAGATTTTAATCATGGCATTTGGTTTTAAAAATGAGATGTAAATGAGCATAGAAGAAATTTTCTGTCCTTAAGGACAGATCCTTAAGGAGCTGCAGTAGATGCCTAAGGTTACCAAAGGGCTAATTTTCAGTCTTGGTTCTGCATCTCTATCTTTTGTGGTTTTAGCTAAGTCATCAAAGTTATAAGAAAGCTGTTAGTTTTGGTTTGGGTTTTTTTTGGGAGGGGAAGGCTTGGTTTGTTTTTTTTAGGTTTGGTTTTTTTTTTTCACTTGGTATATTAACAATAAAATCAAAATGAAGAAGAAGATCGTTCAAGACACTTTGCAAAATGACTGAAAACTTCCCTCATTTCATTCCTGCCCCCATTTCCTTTATCTTCCCAGATCCTACAGCTCGGTCCCACTGCCCTCCAAGTTAAAAGCACAAACCAGGAATTCCTCAGAAAGTCTTTTACAAGGAATGTTGAAAACTTTGAAGACATTAATATGAAATGATCTGTCGAAGATCCAGAAGAATGGAATCTAACTGAACTTTAACTACTTTATCCTACTTAAGCCGGAACAGAACTGCTGAGCCAAGCAATTTAAGATTCCCACAGCTGCACTAGCAATGTTTTAATTCATGGTACTAAATTGTTTCCATTAGCCTGAAAAGGGTTATAAAATCTACAATCAATTTAGTTTCTGGGGCATTGTGTTTTGAATACTGTTTAATAGGGTGTGACAAAAACACATAATTTCTCCACATGTTCTTACATTGCAAGCAGATTTTGCTTGGTATTAGGCAGTGCACCAAATGTTCTGGACAGAGAAATGTTCAGCAAAGAAAGCACTGGAACTGGAAATAAACAGTATCAGACAGCTAGAATGCCCAGGGCATGACAAGAATCTTAAGTGCAAGAGATGAGCACAAAGGAATAATAGGAATTTTTATCATTCATTTGCTCATCAGGTCCACTTTTGCTATGGATAGAAATCATTAGATTTGTTAAATGTAGGGGAAAATAATAGATTCAAAAACTGGAAACATGAGTGGACCCAATTGGACAGGAATATATTTAATATGAATATTAATAACCAGAGATGGCTGAATAGGGTGAACAGCTGTGGGCAGAGGAGGAGGATTCTTGCTTTCGTCCAATGAACTTAATGACTTGGATCACTTTCTCAGCCTAACACACCCACAGCATTTTTGTTACATGAATAACCACATTTATTTTAATACGACTTCTTGATAGGGGAGGACAGATTGATTTATTTACCTTTACTAGTGCTCCTAGTCTGTTTATATACCATATCTCCTTTACAGCTCAAGTACTTCAGCTTATGTTGTGTATTCACTGTGTATCTTAAGTCAGTTTATTGCATGGGAAAATGAGACTGCTTAATCAGGAATTGTGAGTAGACATGTTCAAGCAAGTTATATGATAAGGCATTTCTCCATGGTGATGTGGGAAAAACCACATTGTTCCATGACAGCATGCGTGTAACAGTGTATTTTGGTGGTTCTGTAATTGTAAAATCATGTGCTGAGGTATGCTGTAAAATATGTGATTGCTGATGAACTTAATGCTATTTCTGACACTGGATAAGCTTAATTGTCTTTCCTATATGTTTTATTGTCTCTTAATTTACACTTAACACTTTTTCAGCGGAAACAAAAGAAATTGGACAAATTCCACTTTGAGTCTAGAAATATATTACAATGGTAGCAAGCCAGATCCTTGCCAAGCAGTGCTGTAGGATAAGGAATGAAGCAATGATAAGGACAAAAATGGATTGTGTCGGTCATAGTGCGCTAATTTCCAGATGTGCTTTTTTTACCTGTTTTTTTCTTGTGAGTATTCTTAATGGGTCCTTTAGATATCCTAGAAATTATGTGAGAACTTTTCCAAGTTGAATTTTTAAGCAGAGAAAATTAGCTTTTAAAGGAATATGTCATAGACATTTCTAAGCTGCTTCTGACTAGCATGTGTTGCGGTTATTTAAATGCTATATGACAATAGGGATATCAATAGTATTTTGTAAGATGATGATAATAAAAGCCTAATATACTTTACCTGATGTGTAAAAGTAGCAAGGATTAAACCTAACAGAGAATTGCTTCCTAATCTTTTTGTGCAACGACGTTTAAGATGTCAAAGCATTGGTTCCAACGTTCAGCTCAGTAGCCTAAATGAAACTAGCTGTTGTAAAGCAGAGAGACATTATAGAAAAATAGAGCTTGAGAAAGATTAGAGAGGCTATGTAAACCATCCTGTTTACCCAAAGCTGAACTAAGTGTCCATTCCACCTAAGGGTGTTTCCTTTACCTGTTCTTACACATTTCCAACAGTAGAAACCTAGCAACCTTCTCCATTTATTTCAGTAATTTTTGTCTTTTCCATTTGAGTAGTTTTCTTCATACCTAACCTAATCTCCCCTCTAACAATGAGAGATCTAACTCTAAAGAGTACCATTTAACTCTATACTTTGTCTCAAACTTGGCAAATACGGAGAACAGTTCTTTCCCTTCCTTGTGGTTGTGTTTTATAAAAGAGAATTACATCAAATCTCTTTCATTTTTTCCTCTCACCACACTCATCCACATTGTTTTTGTTCCTTGATCATTGTGGCAGGTTGGCCCTTGGCTGTGGGCCAAACCACACACACCCACTCACACAGTCCCTGCCCCCACCCAATGATAGGGGAGAGAATTAAAGAGGTAAATGGCAAAGAGGACTTGTGGGTTGAAATAAGGACAATTTAATAACTAAACTACAATAATATTGGAAATAATACTATATACAAATATGCAATGTGATAC
>VZTO01027111.1:59181-80161 GCA_013400615.1 Syrrhaptes paradoxus
TCTGAACCTAAGAGCAAATCGCAGGGTAGCAGCTGGACTGTGTCTCTTTGCTTGTCTGATGATCTTGGCAGCAGAACAAAACATCGGTTATCAGCTTCTCCTGAGCAGGAATCCAAAACATAGCTTCTTGCTAGCTACTTATAAAGAGAAGGAAAAAAAAATTAACTCTCTCTCTTAACCCACGACAATCATGTTTTAGAATTGTAGAATCATAGTATTGTTTAGGTTGGAAAAGACCTGTAAGATCATCGAGTCCAACCGTTAACCTAACACTGCCAAGTCTACCACTAAACCATGTCCGTAAGTGCCACATCCACACTCCAGAGATGGTGACTCAACTGCTTCCCTGGGCAGCCTGTTCCAGTGCTTCATAACACGTTCAGTGAAGAAATTTTTTCCAATATCCAATCTAAATCTCCCCTGGTGCAACTTGAGGCCATTTCCTCTCATCCTATCACTTATTACTTATGAAAAGAGACTGACACCTGCCTCCCTATAACCTCCTTTCAGGTAGATGTAGAGAGCAATAAGTCTCCCCTCAGCCTCCTCTTCTCCATACTAAAGAACCCCAGTTCCCTCAGCCTGTGCTTTAGAACCTTCACCAGCTTTGTTCTTTTTTTTTGGACATGCTCCAGTACCTAAACGTCTTCCTTGTCGTCATGGGCCCAAAACTGGACACAGTATTTGAGATGCAGCCTGACCAGTGCCAAGTACATGGGGACGATCACTTCCCTAGTCCTGTTGGCCACACTATTGCTGATAAAGACCAGGATGCCATTGGCCTTCTTGGCCACCTGAGCACACTGACAACTTACTATTCAGCTGGCTGTTGATCAAGATTCCCAGGTCCTCCTTACCAGGCAGCTTTCCAGCTGCTCTTCCCCAAGCCTGTAGTGCTGCATAGGGTTGTTATGACCCAAGAGCAGGACTTGACACTGAGCCTTGTTGAATCTCATACAATTGGCCTTGGCCCATTGATCCAGCCTGTCCATATTCCTCTGTAGAGGAATCCTGCTTCCTACCCTCAAGCAAATCAACACTTGGGTCCAACTTGGTGTCATCCACAAGCTTACTGAGGGTGCACTTGATTCCCTTGCCTAGATCATTGATGAAGATATTAAACAGAATTGGCCCCAATACTGATCCCTGGGGAACACCACTTGTGAACAGCCACCAACTGGATTTAACTCCATTCACCACAACCCTTTGGGCCCAGCCATCCAACCAGTTTTTACCCAGCAAAGAATACACCCATCCAAGCTATGAGCAGCCAGTTTCTCCAGGAGAATGCTGTGGGATATGGTGTCAGTGTTTACTGTAATTTTCTATCTATCTGCTCACTTCTACTCTTTCTTTTCAGTTGAGTGCACCTTACAGGCCAGCAGGATCTTCTAGTGTTCTGTGCAGGAAAGAGGGATTCCTCTATGTCTGTGTTGCATCCCACTGTGCAGTGCTTGTGCCTCATCATCTGCTTGGGGTCTTTTCTTATCCCCAGAAGCAAAGTTACTATTTGGTCAATGTGATGTGTCTGCTATATGGCTATCCCAAAGTAAAGGAAGAATTTTTTTTATGTCTTTATTGAACTGAACATTATTTTTCATCTCCACCCTGTCACCAATCTACTGAATTCCTTATGATTTCAAATATGTTCTCCAATGTGATTTCAGTACACCTGTATCTGCAGTTAGATTGGTTCTATTCTGGCATCCAAATAATGAGTGAAAATAGTGAATTATAGTGAATGATATTTTGATACCTGATTCAGTGGGTTGACAAATTTAAATCTTGGAATATCTTTTTTGTGTTAGTCATTACTGAAAACCTCATAAATAACTGATTTGATCTCTTACTATCCTTTTTTTCTCTCCTTTGTATCGTCTATTGTAGCTTGCTTTTTACCTGTAATGTACTTATGTCTCTGCTTTTGTATCTCTGTCTCTTTAACTCTGTCTTTCTTCCCCTCTTTCTTAATTTTCAACTCTTTTGCACTGTCTTATTTGGTGGTTGCCTTGGAGAAGTTGATTTGTGATGTTTGTTTTGCAGTTGCTAAGGTAAATAAAATTGTGTTGTATTTTTTCCTCGAGTCATTGTCTGACTCCACCTAGCCAGTGCTCCTTTTTGGGCAATCACAAAAAACCTCTCTCGACCATCCACTGGAGTGGGGTGAGACAATACTGAAGTATAGTGATTGTGTTATAGTTGTGTTTGTCTAAAACTATAAGTGAGGACAAGTTCTGGGATTTGTTAAACCAGGTAATACAGTTGGAAAAACAGAAAATCCATTGTGTATTTAAATAAGAACACATTCTTCAAAACTTCAGAAAAATGTAAGAGATTTTTTTAGGGTGTTTAGGGAACACATACTTTCATTTACAATGACATATTTTTTTCTTCAAACATAGCTGCATATATACTTTTTGAATAAGGGAAGATTATTTAAGTGAGATTGCTAAAATTTATTTTATTGTGTTCAAGAATGTCTCCATTTGCAAAAATGAATGTTGTGCTCTCAGAAGAAATACATAACATACAAAATTGTTGGATGAAGAATGATAATTCATCTAATTTATTTTCTGAGAATGTAGCATACTGGTTGATTAACTTTACTGGCATCTTCTTTTCCACTTGCAGGGTGTAGCTCTGGAAAGGGATTAAGTGAGAGAGAAAGCTTTCATTTTCTGAGAAAATGGTCATTCTGATTTTTTCACTGGAAAGCAGAGACAAGTAGTACAATTCTATGTGTAGGGGTGCTTATACATGAATGTGAGTGGCATATCTATGTGTGTGTGCTTGATATCTAAAATCTTTAGGAATTGTGTTGCAGAAGAGGCAGAGGTGAAGCAATAAGGAGTCTCCAACAGCAATGTGTCAGACACTTGAGGCGAGGACACTCATTTTGACTATGGACAGCAACTTTTTTGGAATGCAGACCACAAGCCTCTATGTGTGTTTGGTTTAAAAATAGAACAAAATGGGAAAGCTTAAAGAAAGATGTGAGCAATGACCATTATCAGTACCTTGCATGGCTTTTACAAATTTTGTGGAACAAATAGCTATTGAAATCTGAGCACACAAAGCCTGTAGTAGGTTTAGTAATGACAAGCAGTGTCAGCACACTATAATTAACACAGGGTGCTATAACTTGTAAGGAATGTACTATGCAGTTTGACACCAACACAGAGAGACGGGGAGGGGAGGAGAGAAAGAATTGCTAGTCTGCAAAATCAAAAGTGTCTCTGATCCTAAACATTCTATTTTTCAAATGATCATTACATTTCCTGTCACTAACAAAAGGCCTCTCTCATTTTGAGTTAACACAGTGGCAAGCAAGAGTGAGTCGTGAAGATGAACTCTGTCCTTATGCTTCGATATTAATCTGAAAGGGAAAGTCTCAGCAAACTGTTTTTACTGTATGCAATTAAGCAATTTTGAATGCTCAGTGAAACTTGAACGGTATGGCATAGAGCCTGATAATATGACAGTTAATGAGATGAGACTTACACTTATTCTGCCTCTATAATAAATGAAAGCTTTTGCCTTCAGATTGAGGGCAGAAAGATACCGAAGTATTCATTAAAAATGCTAAAGCCAATAGGAAGGGCACAGTTCTGTGTCTCTCTGTTTTATGACTCTCTCCAAGAAAGGAGAAATTAGATGAAATTATTTCTTAATTATACTTATTCAATATCTGTAATAAGCTGTGACATTCACATTCATGGTGGAGAAGACTAAAAAGGAGACATTCAGAAAACTGCTAACAACAAAGGGAGTAGGGAGTGATTTGTGCTGCTGTATCTTTCTTTAAGAGTCCAAAATATTCTGACTGGCTGAAGCTACATAATTAATTTAACTCTGGGTCTGTAACAAGAAGATAGTTTTCCCTTTAAAAGGATTTTTTGCCTTTTTCTCTACTGCCTCTCCACATTCATATGCTAAATAATTTTGCTTTGTGTAAGTCTTCTACTTGCCATTGGTGTTTCTTGTGTATTTGCAGTATGATATTCTTCACAGCTATGTGTAATGCATACTTGGGGAGCAGACTTTACAATGAATCACTCAATTTAATTAATATTGAGAAAATGTATTACCTGCATTTTTAAAATTGCCTGGATTAGTGTTGGTAAACATGACTACAAGTTTTTCCAAAGAAAAAAAAAAATCACTAAAATAAGTGTTGTGAATGATTTTCTGAATGTTTATTTACATGGTATGACTACAAAAAGATTTCAGTAGTTACCTAGGGTTAGCTGGCTTGGTTATGTATATTCGGCTGCAATCACAGGAGTCCAGACACCTCCCCACAGAAGAATGGTGACAAGACCGTATCTACATCTGAAAAAGTAATCAAGGCTGGAGCCCAAAGCTTTAACCCAGCAAGCCTACTGAGACAGCGCTGTTGTGTTCAAATTAGGGCTTTGGTCTCAGGTTGAAGGAGGCAGCTGGGACACATTCTCCTCCACACTGCTCTGTTCCCCCTCAGTGACTTGAGCTAACCTCTTTGATTTCTCTCTTAACCTGTTTACACCTCACAAGCTTCCAGACTCTTGCCTGGTTTTGCTGGCCCTCTTCCAGCTGCAGTGTTTCTGAGATGCTGCACGGAGAGTGTCCAGCCTGGGGGTCATGGACTAACTTCTGAAAAAGGCTGTGGGTGAAGATGCAAAGCCAAATTTAGGCACAAGCATACATTCATTGTGTGTGTACTGTATTGTTCAGTAACTCAGAATTCTCAAAATTCAGAGGAATTTTGTTATGTATTGTCCAATGTTGGGTCACATGATCATGCTGTCACTGTTTTTTTTTTAAAAGAAGCAAGAGAAAGCCAACCTATTTCAAATGTTTTGAGCTCTAGAGAGGTACTGGTTAATAGATGACTTGTAAATTACTCAGAGATTAGCCTTTACCATCTCATGATCAGCAGTTCATACAAAACGGCTTTTGTCAATTGTTCCAAAAGCGGGTATATGTGAACTTCTGATCCACAAAGAACTGTTCTGTTCCATGTTTTTCTTAAATTTATGGGTATTTTTTCAAAAAGACCAGGAACTGCATATGCCTAAGAAACACTTTTTTTTATTTTACAATGACTTTTAGAATTGTTTAATTTCAGAATTTTGTTTCATATTCAAATATATTGAAAAAAAATCCATAAAACATGAGGTTATACTGTAGCATCAGCAGAGGGGCTTAACAGTTAAGATGTGACGTCTTTTAGAGTACTTCGAGATCTTAGGCTTGAACCCAGAAAAGTGGAACTTGAGGCAAGGCTCCTGATGAGAGCCAAGTAAACTTTGCCTGGAAAAGGTTGCAGGACCAGGGATGTTACAGTATTTGTTTTCCGCTGACACTCGGTGTACACTTCTGGAGAGAGAAATGCCCTTTCCTGTTGAATTTTTTTTTCCCCTTGATTATAATAAATGCCGCAAACAGCAAGTGAATTTGTGGAGGAGGGGCATTGAGAATGTTTTGTAATTCTTGAAAGGTTAATTGCGCTATTTATAGACCTAACTGCAAAGGGAAAAATCTCTCAGCGTGACCCAGCAAGGTCAGCATAGTAATAGCAACCTAAATGGAGCTCTGACCAGTCATGAATTACTGTCTGTGACACTGGGAATGCTGACAGTTCAATCACAGCACTGTTTCAATAGAGAACTCCATATATTTAAAGCGCTGATACTGTTTTCCCTCTAAATGACAGGCTTGACAGATGGGCCGAAAGCACTGCAGACATTTGAACAAGGAAATAGAGAGGGAGCCTGCTGGAAGCAGGGCTTCACGCATCCAGCCGTGGATGATGAATAGAGTGTGATTGTGTCTGACAGGTAGTAATATAACTATTCATTCACCACAGAACACCTGGAGCACACTATATTAAATGGTACAAGATGGAGAGATTCTGTGACAGGAATGGGAAGTGGGAATCCCATGCTGAGTTTAGCTAGAGCAATATAAAAGGTCAGGGGTTGTGCAATATAAACTGCCTGAGAGAAGGCTGTAATTAAATTATTTGCTTACTAAAGTATTTCTAATGTTTTGCTAACATGTTGCCGGGATTGTTATTTCAGCATGTCTGTGTAGCTGAAATGAAAATTGCAAACGCTGCTTTCCTGACTACCATGATCCCATTTTGCATTCGGAGACTCGCTAATCAAAGTGCCATCGTTATTGTGCAAAGCTGCACCAGAGAGCAGAGGTGAGGAGGTGCAGAAATATCTGATCATGTTGAGAGTCCTAGAAGCTGTGTGCTGTGTTTTGTCTCATATTATAAAGCTTGCAGCTGAACTTATTTTAGGGCATTTGGGGCCAAAAATCTTATCTATGTGACAGGCCACTGGAGTATCAAAAGATACTGCCCTTGTGGGTAATGTGGGTTATGAAGCTATGTAACATGATTTTGTTTTGTGTGCTGTAAGTTCCTAAAAAGCCTGTCTGAGCCAAAAGAAGCTGACATTTTCATCTTGTTACGAGAAAATTGTAATTCAAATCCAGAGAAACTTCATTTTGCTAATATATTTCTTGTTCTGTTTCTTTACTGAGGAGCACATCATGCTTAAACTCTAGAATTGCTCTTTATATGTACAAAACTATGACCTGAGATTAGATCCGATATCAGCATGAGTTGGAACTGAGCAGCAATGAGTTGGCTTATTATATTACCAAATATTTTCCAGATGAAAGCTACTGAAAATGTCAGGAACACTTGTTCATCTTTTTTGGAGTACACCTGGGATAATTAAAAAGTTTTTGGAAGATTTCAGTAGGTATTATTGTGTGACCATATGTGCTTTCAATAATTAATATCAAAAAGGAAATCTTGCTAGTAGTCATGTTCAAGAGAAGATTTGTACTGTAGTTCATATCTTGCTGAGCAGGAACATTTTGTTTTTTAAACTCAAAAACATCAAAAGGGGTGTCTCCCTAAAACCACTCTGATTTTTTCTAGTTGGAACAACTAATTTTATGTTAGGTACTTAATAGAAATATTTTAATTTCATCCCTCATACTTCGTACACTATTTGACATTATACAGATAAATCATGTCACATTAAAAACACATAGTATCAATTATTTATTTATTGATTTTTAATTTTATGTGTGCTAAAACTATAAGTAGATTTTCATACTGTTTTGAAATAAAAATCAGAGTTATTTCTGTCATAGAATGGACATTCCATATTCCTTTTTAATGTGAAATAGCTAGTGAGGTGAACTTGTTTTTTCAGTCTTTGATAGCTGAACCCACTCTGCTTTGTTTCTCCCTTTGCTTCAGTATCATATTATAGCAATACTGACATATTTTAAATTGTTTTGAATTTGTCCTGAAGAATGTTGATTCTGATTGGTACAGTCAAACACTATGGCTGGGTGATTTTATTTAGCGTTTCATGTATTTAAGACAACTTCAGATACCTCATTCAACATAATAATGAGAAACATATTTCTAAATATACACAGTAACATGACTGTTGACTTGTGTTGGAAAGTCCTTGTGAAATGAAGTGTTTAGTTGTTGATTTTACATAGGAAGATATTTAGCAGCTTTCACCTCAAACTAGTTTTTCTTGTCACTTTCTTTGCTGAATTCTCTGACTGGGTCAGTTACCATCTGAGTGCTTCCTTAGTGACCTTTCCTGAAAGGAGAAGGCACAGCAGGCACTCTTGCCTTTCTTTAGCTTTCTCCTTACATTTACAAATCTGGCAACATAAGCAGTGGTTGAAGGATAATAGTAAATCAGCAAACTTAATTTAAAAAAAAAAGAAACAAAAAAACCCCACTTTTGTACCACTGATTTTTTTCTACAGATTCAGTGTCCCTTTTTCATGAAAATAAAATACAGAGACAATTGATCTATATGCCCAGGAAATTAGGGAAACTACTCTTGAACTTCCTGCTGAGGAAATATGTTAGACTTAGTATACCTGGCCTTTGTCAGGGAGTTGCCAAAGGCATTGCTGCTGTTAGGACATCTCTCTGTCACTGGAAAGATTCATCAAAGGTGAATCTTACTGGTCTCTTTTCTTAAAATTTGCACCACCAGAATAGCTGGTGCTTGTTTGTTTTCTATTCTGTGGGCTAGATTCTAATTCTGATGGATCATCAGAAATGGACATTAAAGTAAAAACTTTATTAACACACAACATGGTGAGGGTTTTTTTTATGTTAAACATAATAAGCAGTATTCTATGTTTGCAAGTGAAAAGGGTCTATGCCTCATTTCTTTTTCTACCACCCATATTCACTCAGAGTGTTTGTAACTACACTGAGGCTGCACCTTCCTTGAAGAAATTGTCTGCTTTTTTAGTTGTGTTTTTTTAGATTATTTAACAAATGTTTTATCACAATTTATTGTGCATATTATTAGACACATCTGTCTGTTACATTAATTTGCTTGCTTTCCTTAATAAGGAAAAAGACATCTGATTGTTTGGTGTGTAAGGAACACAGTTAATGTACAAAACAGCATCACTGAGCATGAGAGACCTGCAAAGGTTTCTGCTGAGGGAATTGAGGGCAATTGCAGTCTTGCATTAACAGAATCTTAATTACCAAATAACACTGGTTTTGACAGGAGCAGAGACGTTTTTTCTCCCTCTCAATGTCTGAGGGTCTTTTTCAGTATTAAAGGAGGGTGTAGATATGGCTGAAGGAAATATACCTGATAAATTAATAATCTTTAATGGATATTTGAAAAATCCCTAGTAGGAAAAAATTCTTCAACTGGGTCATGCCATTGATTTAATGTTTTGCAGTGGGATGAGAGAAGAGATGAGCAAAAAATTGATCTTTTATACTGAGACTTACATCCATTTTACTTTTCAGTGTCTATGAGAAGTAATGTAGTAATGGTCACGAAAACAAGGACTTTATGGATGGTTAATGAAGACTGCTGTGGCTGCAGAAGAGTAAAGAGTAAGCCATAGAATGAGGCTATCCTCCATATCTACAAGTTGTTTTCCCTTCAGGTGTAAAGATAGACTCAACTTCAATTCCAGTCAGTTCTTCCCTGAATGGTGGTTACAGTTAAGTCAACTTTCTCCTTTTCCTCGAGCACAAATACAATTTTTGCTCTCATTTTGTTTGTGAGTGTGTCAACATCACCACCTATCAAACATCAAAGGACCTTTTTAACACTATTCTGATGCTTCCCTTCAAAAATATGAAGAGAAGGAAGAGAAGATGAAAAGTACAACACCAAAATCTCTTGTTCTGTGGATCTGTATTTAGTGCATATTATGTAAAGGACAGCAATGATTCAAAATAATTTCCTTGTCTGTTCTCTTAAGTCTGATGAGATACACAGATGGAATTGTCACAATGGCACTCAAGAGAGATGCTTGAAAGCTGAATACCTTTGTTTTTCAGATCTCCTGTATGTACAGATTTTTTTTTTTTTTGCATTTTTTCATGTTTTCTACTAAACGGGATGCTGGGATGCATGTGAAGTGCTCAGAATTTTAGGACAAGAAGAATATTACCACCTACTGAATAGACTAATGGATAGGGATTCGGGAGACCTGAAATTTCCCTTAGCCTGCCAGGAACTCTCTTGACAATCAACATTCATTCACAGAATCACAGAATCACAGAATGTTAGAGATTGGAAAGGACCTCGAAAGATCATCTAGTCCAATCCCCCTGCCGGAGCAGGAACACCTAGATCAGATCGCACAGGAACGCATCCAGGTGGGCTTTGAATGTCTCCAGAGAAGGAGACTCCACAGCCTCTCTGGGCAGCCTGTTCCAGTGCTCTGTCACCCTCACCGTGAAGAAGTTTTTTCTCATATTCAAGTGGAACCTCCTATGTTCCAGCTTGAACCCATTGCCCCTTGTCCTATCACTGGATGTCACAGAGAAGAGCCTGGCTCCATCCTCCTGACACTCACCCTTCACATATTTATAAACATTAATTAGGTCACCCCTCAGTCTCCTCTTTTCCAAGCTAAAGAGACCCAGCTCCCTCAGCCTTTCCTCATAAGGGAGATGCTCCATTCCCTTCATCATCTTTGTGGCTCTGCGCTGGACTCTCTCCAGCAGTTCCCTGTCCTTCTTGAACTGAGGGGCCCAGAACTGGACACAATATTCCAGATGCGGTCTCACCAGGGCAGAGTAGAGGGGGAGGAGAACCTCTCTTGACCTACTGACCACTCCCCTTCTGATACACCCCAGGATGCCATTGGGCTTCTTGGCCACGAGGGCACAGTGCTGGCTCATGATCATCCTGCTGTCCACCAGGACCCCCAGGTCTCTCTCCCCTACACTACTCTCCAACAGGTCAGTACCCAACTTATACTCATTCCTCAGGTGCGTGCCCTAACTGAGCAGTTTAACTGTAAAGATCATCTTGGCATGGTCCGAACCACATGAATGCAAACATGTCTGCTCAGGATTCATCAGGTCATGCAGATGTTCTTTTGTTTGCATTTTCTGTGAGTCCTTGGTACAATTAATGTTCTTACTTCAGACATTACTTCAGGACAGAATCAGGCTCCCTAAAGATGTATTTTGTCTGTTTCCTTCTGGATCTTTTCTGACAAGGGAGAATATAAGAAGGAAGAGTTGTCATATGATACAATGTGATGCTCACCTTTACACAACAGTCTCTTACTTATCCAAATGAAGAAACAGTTACTGTTGGAAAAAAAGAACCCAAGATCTACCTCTTCTGGTGAGCGCAGTAAAAACTAGTCTACGATACTATCCTGTTCTTCATTGCTCAGTACATAGTGACTACAGAACCTCTTCCTTTCTCTGAGGAACACTCAGCTTGCTAATTACAAAATCCTCTTAGTAGTTAAGAGCTGTGGATTTAAAATTGGACTGAATTTGATTCTTCTGATGTTAGGTGAATGGTAGCCAGTCTGCATACCAGTCTATATCATGCATTTTTCTGTTCCTTTTCATAAAAACGCAAATCCTGTACTTTCAAGGCCATGGAAATATTCTTTTGTTTCTTTTGTCATGTATTGGTAAGACAACTCAGCTGTCAAATACAGCCCAAGTGGCATGTGCAGGCCATGATCTGGAGCGATGATTTGGCTGAAATGACATGAATGTTCTTTACCACAGGCAATTTAGATGATTCTTCAAAGACAGAAAAAGTACACTTAGTATCAGCTATGTCACTCAGATATTCTCTCCCTGTAGGAACCATCCCAGTTTAAACAGAAATGCATAGGAATTAATTCTTTAAATAAGTAAATGTTCTGTCTCCTCTCTCCCCTCTCCGCAACCAATAACTATGCAACCAATAACTAGCAAAGACACTCAGGCTGAGACCAAATATGCCATCGTGGATGTTCTGCCATTCATTCTCCTGGGAGGAGCTTTCTAAGGGAAAAAGTGTGAACAGTTAGACTTGCATTTTCTGTAACCATTTCTGTTAGTGTCCTCTGCAATTGCTGCTGGCATGTCTTCCTCCCACTCTCCTTACAAGTAAACCTCTTCTGTGAGATCATGGATCTGACAAACTTTTAATCCAATACTGAGTACTTTTTTCCTCCAGCACATTGATAAATTATTTCTTTGCTAATTTGTTATTTACTCATATGTGTTTAGTCCATATATTGCACAAGAGAATAATTTTATCCAGTTACCTACTAATGTTTGTGTCTTTCTTTTTTTCTGTTAAGGTTGCTGGTTTTGGCAAGACCCTACATTTTGTATCATTGCCTCCTTTGAAATGAATATATGTCCTGCTTTTTTTCATGTTGAGAGTGCAGATCTGAGAGAATTTTATCAGAGCTAGCTGGGTTATTGTAATTTGTTTTTTCAAATTACTTGTGTCTTTGCAGCTTGAAAATTTTTCCTAAGTGATGTAATCTATTATAGAATCATAGAATCATAGCATGGTTTGGGTTGGAAGGGACTTTAAAGATCATCCAGTTCCAACACTCCTGCCATGGGCAGGGACACCTCCCACTAGACCAGGTTGCTCAAAGCCTCATCCAGCCTGGCCTTGAACACCTCCAGGGATGGGGCATCCACAACCTCCCTGGGCAACCTGTTCCAGTGTCTCACCAGCCTCATAGTGAAAAATTTCTTCCTAATGTCTAATCTAAATTTACCCTCTTTTAGCTTATACCCATTACCCCTTGTTCTCCCACTGCACTCCCTGATAAAGAGTGCCTCCCCATCTCTCCTGTAGGCCCCCTTCAGGTACTGGTATTGCATTTCTTTAATCTTTTTTCCAGTCTCCAGGCTTACCTTGGCCTATGTTTACCACTTCCCTATGATAAAACAGTTCTATCATGTCCATGTGCTTTTTTACTTTGACCCTAATTTCCACATGGCTTTCTTCTTCTTTGGTCAGTATTCAAGGGCCATCTCCTGCAAGCACAGGAGCAGTGCATCCCCAGAAAGAGGAAGGCGGGCAAGAATGCCAGGAGGCCTCTGTGGATGAACAAGGAGCTCCTGGACTTACTCATGCACGAAAGGAAAATATATAGCAAATGGAAGCAAGAACAGGATAGCTGGGAGGCATACAAAGACGCTGTCCAAGCAGCCAGGGATCAGGTTAGGAAAGCTAAAGCCCAGACAGAATTAAATGTAGCCAGGAATATAAAGGGGAACAAGAAGACCTTCTACAAGTACATCGGCGACAAAAGTAATACTAGGGAAGAGGTGGGCCCTCTCTGGAAGGAAAGTGGAGACCTGGCCATGAAGTATACGGAGAAGGCTGAGGAGCAAAATTACTTATTTGCCTTGGTCTTCACCGTCAAAGGCTCTTGACACACCGCTCAAGTTGAAGAAAGTGAAGGTAAGAACTGGGAGAAGGAAGATCCACCCACCATAACTGAAGATCAGGTTTGAGAGCTGAATGTGCACAAGTCCATGGGACCTGATGAGATCCATCCACCAGTTCTGAAGTTACCAAGCTGTTAACCGTAGTATTTGAAAGGTTATAGCAGTCTGGTGAAGTTCCTACTGACTGGAAAAGGGGAAACATAACCCCCATTTTCAAGAAGGGTAAAAAAGATGACCCAGGAAACTACAGGACAGTCAGTCTCACCTCTGTACCTGGCAAGACCATGAAGCAGATCCTCCTGAAGGCTCTACTAAGGCACATAACCAGGGCAAATCATGCCTGAAAAACCTGGTTGCCTTTTATGATGGAGTTACAGCATCAGTGGACAAAGGAAGAGCAACTGATGTCATCTACCTGGACTTCTGCAAAATGTCTGACACTGTCCTGCTGACATCCTGGTGTCCAAATTGGAAAAATATGGATTTGATGGATGGACCGTGTGAGAGACTGAACTGTGGGACATTTGTCCTGAAGATTGCTTGGAACACCACTGATGTTGCATAATGAAGCCAGTCTGGTGTGCTGTGAAGACCACCACCACATGCTGGGACATACACAGTACACCATGAGGGAGCATGCAGCAAGTGCATATACCCCATGGGCATGTTTGAGAGGGGGTGCTGGACGTGTCGGACATGTTGGACGTGCCCCTGCCATGGAAACCCTCGGCCCAATGGATTTTCTCTGGACTGGCTATAAAAGCCCGCAGAAAAGCGCCCATGAGTGGCATGTGCGTGTTGGGGGGGGGGCACATAAGCGGAGGTGTGAGTATATGTGTGTGTGCAAAGGTGTGTGTTCACAATCCAAAGCCTGTGGATAGTCGGAGCATCACAGGAACTTGGGTGGTAACTGTTTCTTGCCTCTCTATCCTGACTTCTTGCTTAATTTCTACCTTTTATTCAACTCTTTCCTATTGCTTCTACATTTTATTGTTGTTAATAAAGTTGGTTTGGGTATATAGTATCTGACCTCGTTTGGTCTTAATCTCACTCCTGAGATCTCTTTGAAACCTCCCCGACTTTGGATCGGGACAGACTGCCCACTGGATAAAGAATTGGCTAGATGGTCGTTGAGCTTCAAGAGTTGCGGTGAATAGCTCAATGTACGAATGGAGACCGGTGACAAGTGGCATTCCTCAGGGATTGGTACTGGAACTGGTGCTATTTAACATCTTTGTCAGTGACATGGACAGTGGGACTGAGTGCAACCTCGGCAAGTTTGCAGACGGTATCAAGCTGTGTGGTACAGTCAACATGCTAGAGGGAAGGGACATCATCCAGAGGGACCTGGACAGCCTGGAGAGGTGGGACTATGCCAACCTCATGAAGTTCAATAAAGCCAAATGCAAGGTCCTGCACATGGTCGAGGCAATCCCAAGCAAAAATGCAGGCTGAGTGGAGAATGGCTTGAGCGCAGCCCTGAGGAAAAGGACTTGGGGTGTTGGTTGACAAAAAGCTCAACATGAGCCAGCAGTATGTACTCGCAGCCCAGAAGACCAGCTGGATCCTGGGCTGCATCAAAAGAAGCGTGGCCAGCAGGTCAAGGGAGGTGATTCTGTCCCTCTACTCTGCTCTTGTGAGACCCCACCTGCAGTACTGCATCCAGCTCTGGGGCTCCCAAAGCAAGAAGGACATCGAGCTGTTGGAGTGGGTCCAGAGGAGGGCCACAAAGATGATCAGAGGGCTGGAGCACCTGCCCTATAAGGACAGGCTGAGAGAGTTGGTGTTGTTCAGCCTGGAGAAGAGAAGGCTCCAAGGGGACCTTATTGCAGCCTTCCAGTACCTGAAAGGGACCTACAGGAAAGATGGGGAGGCACTCTTTATGAAATGTCTTTTCTTGTAATATAGAATTCTATTTTCTGAGCAATGTCTTTGGAGCAGAGTCCAGCCTTGTTGAAGCTTCTGTATAGACCTGGTGACTTTCTGTGCTGTTTCTCACCTCTTGTACAAAGGGCTGACTCTGGTTCTTTAGATGGGTTTGACTTGTTTCAAATCTCAGCCATAGTTTTATTTTATATGACAAATTTGCCTTTTCAATTTTGTATGGGTTATCAAAGATCATACTTTTCTATGGTTCAATTTTTTTTTTTTCCTACTGAAATGTCTTCCTAACTAGCCATGTTTCTGTATGGAGCTTAGTACTTAAATTGGTATTAAGCAGTTTTATAATTACCTTCATCTATGTAATTAACAGAAGAGTGCTTAATGTATTCCATAACTGGCAGTTAGATATAAAACTGCCTCTCGTACATCTTCCTCTCCCCCTGACATGCACTGCTTGCAAGTGTAAAGTTGTGCTCTAATAAGCCTTATTTAAGTAACATAGCAATAGTCCAAATTTCTGCGAATTTCAGCTCTGAGGAGGCTTTTAACTTGTTCCTGATTCCAATAATTGCTTTCAGAGTTCATTTATTTGGAGTTCAAAAATAATTCAAAAATTGTGTCCTGGGTATTTGCTTTATTACAAAATATGAACTTTTCATAGACAACAACCTATTTTAGTTGGCTTATGTCAAAACTTCTTCAGTAACTGAGGATCGAAGTGAGAGAAATAGAAATCTAGAAGTGGCTTCAAGGGTAGGGGAAAAGAAAGTTGTTGGTCCAAATGAAAATACAGTTGGATTCTAGAAAAAAAAAATCATTTAAGATAAAGCTGGGTTATTTTGTGGAAAGCTTTGTATCTTTTCATGGCTTGAGAACAGAAGCTGTGAGCCTGTGACACAAAGGATATATTCTAGTCAGGGGTTTTGTGGCTTAGCACACCTTTATAGAGGGAAGACTTCGTTCTCAGTGTTTCTTTTCATCTTGCCATTTCTCAAGTGCACAGAGGGTCTACTGGCCAGAAAGCCTGCTGAGATCTTAGTTGTGCCAAAGTGAGCTACTAATACTTCAAAAAAACCTGAAACCTGCCATTGTTTGAGTTGAAAGGGCAAAGGAACTGATGAAAACTCAAGACCTTTGTTTTATGCTGAGGTCTTTTGGGTACTCCAGAACTTCAAATGTTATAGTTAAAGGTTTGCCCATTGTCCAGCACTTGATTGCTCTTCTTTCAGTGGAGGCCTGTGGCTACTAGTTTACAGAAGTAAAGAGAGACACTACTATTTGGCCTTGATGAGTTGAGAGACTCTTCTACAGCCTGAAAGACTTAAACAAAGGTTTCAAATCTTTCTATATAACCTGCCTCAGAGTAGGTGATAAGAAAATATTTGCTTGTTGTAGCTTAAAGAGCTGCACTCTTGCTTGTCTTTTTTGTCCTGTACTTTGCTGTGAAGGAAGTGCTCCTCTAAGTAGACAATAACACACATTCAAGTAGAGAATTACACATTTCAGTGTGTGGTAGTATAGACTGGATAATGTTTCTATTAAGTAGTTAAAGACTGAACTTGGACCACATATGTTATAAACTCTTCAGTCTTTGGTAATGTCTCATCTTTATTGACTGGAAGAAGAGCTGAAGGGTAAATATTTTCTAAACATCTTTGTGGTAAATATTGTCATTGAGGAATCTTTCAGCTTCTCTAAATATTGCCTTCATTGTTTATAGCTGCTTTTCTTCTTCGGAAGTCTGTAAATCCATCATTCTCATCTGGACATTTTTTTTTCTAATAAATAATTTCTTATGCATTTATCTCAATGGATTTTTTTCATTAAAGTTTTGTTTAGCCTTCCTGATTCCTGTCATCTGTTTTATCCTGTACTATTTTCTATGTGACTAATTTGAACTATTTGTGTATTCCTAGACTTTCATGTTAGTCTTGTGTGACTCTTATGGCTGAATGTTTTTACAATATTGCCACTATCTTGTTTTTGTGGGGGGTTTTTTTGTTGCTGTTTTGTCTAAGAGGATGTATCTCCTGAGGTATTTTATGCTGGTATGGTTAAGCACCTTAGTCTCATTTCAGAAGATTTGAATCACCTCAATTTTTTCTTCAGGATGTTCTTAGTTAGGTTGTCTGAAGCTTAGGTCAATAGTTCTTGGTCTCAGTATTTCATATGAATAGGAAGATTATTTTAAGCAAGTTGTGGTCTGTATTAGTCAATGGATGATCTGCAGATACTTCCTGGACTTATTCCTGATGTTTAATAATAACAAGCCCTCTGGTACCCTCCAAAACAAGCTATTCTGAGCAGACAAATACACACATAAATTCTGAAAAAAAGTTTTGTGATTTAAGTAAGAATTTTCTCTCAAGTCAGATTGGCAGGGACTGTGTGAGCAGAGTAAAGGCTCATGTGTTTATTTACTGCCTTACTGTGTGATATGGGACGCAGGGGTGTACTGAGTGTTTTTGATGTATGGAGGAACATTTTGCGAAGTGTAAGGTAGCGTGGGAAAAGGACTCATCTGAAGTAAATGTCTATTGCGTGATGTCCTCTAATTTTGGGGTCTAGAATCAATGACTCTTGGTGTATTCCAGTTCTATGGAGCTTATCTGAAAGTGCAATTTTACCAGTTCTGAGCTATAATACAGTGCTTATCACTACTTTGATCACGCTTATTGCTATCTTCTGCAGGTTTTTCATGATCTGGAGATTACCAGTGGTACCTCTTGTAACTGTAGCATTTTTAAGACTTTGTCATCTTTTTATTCAGAAAAGGATCTGATTAGCTATCACTGTGACATCAATTACACAATAATCATGACTGATGAATAATTTTATTGTCACTCAACTGTTTATATTGGCAGCATAGTGTCACTGAAATGTTTCTGATTATCCTTTACATTTCTGTATTTGATGGCTATGGAGACAGTAATTTGTGTGGTTTACAACTGAATGTATTTCATCCCTTTTCCTTTCTACACTGCATGCATTGTTCAGCCAATATGCTTGAGGTGGGAATTTATGTTCATAGACTGTAAGCATGAGACATCACTACAATCCATAATCAGGTCATTAACATTCTGCTCATGCAAGTCAGTGTAACTACAATTTTCAGTGGCCTAATGTAACAGGTAATCATAAATTAGTATTTGCTTTAAAACAACACGAGATCATGCAGCCTGCATGCTTAAGGAGAATGACTCAGTAAGTAATGCAGCTCTGTAATGAAGTGGGAGCTCATTAAACAGATGTTATCTACTTGAGTGATCTACGTAAGCAGGAAACAAACCAAATGGAAATGTTACAACAGAACAATGCAGTCAACCAGAAGAAGTTCAGGTTCATTTACTGTGTCACCATCGACAGGAATTACTCACAGTAATAACTGAATAGTTGCTTGCTAATTTATCTTTTTACATTTGTTATTGTATTTGCATAACGTGTTGATTTTTTATGTCTTTGGTTATGTTAAAATGTCCTCATCTGTGTATACAAAACTAGTGGGTGATTTTAAGATTCATCAAACTGGCAGAGTTCAATGTTCAGTGCTTCGACTGTATTTTTAAAAATGTCTCTTCTTTTCTGGTTTGTGTGCTTTGCAAATGCAGGTTTGTAGTTAGTATTTAGAAAAATTGAAATGTTTATTTCTTTATCAATCATGGGTAGAGTCATGCAGATAGGAGCAATGACTAAGCATCTACTATTTCTAAGAGTAATGTCCTAGAAATGGCATAGGATGCTTTTTCAGTAGGCAGACTATCCAGAAATAACACTCCTTTAGAACCGTTCTCCATGCGTGATTTCAAAGGTCATTATTAGTTTTATAGCGTATTATTACCTGAAGGACATTTTACTGACTTTAGATGCTTTGCAGCTGCCAGGGAACAACAGTACTGTAGAACACTGTTATGCAATTCTCTTTTGAGATTAATGAGGTGGAAAAAGGTTAATGACTGGAATTTTAAAAATAAAAATAATTTTTGGCATAGTTTTAACATACGATATGCATTAGTTCTTTAAAAGTGTGTGTGAACTATAACTGCTAAAATGGAGATAAATGGTTTCTCACTTTTTAAATGGTGGTATTTTTTATTAGTCTGTGTTTCTCGTAAATATTGATGCAGTGAGGTATTATTCAGTGATGCAGCACCAGGCAGATTCCTCTGCTGTTTCAATGAGATTTTTAATGTTGTTAGATCCTTTCAAAAATAATTTTTAATGCTTTATCTTTTCTTTGTATCTCTTTATTTTTTAGGAGAACTTTGATCCCACAGATACACCAGTTATCCTGTGAATTCTGACATGTTTGAGGTTTTTTGTCCTCTGCAAAATCTCTTACTGTTTTGACGAATTGTAAAAAATTGCTATTCTACAAGTAGTGAAACATAATTCTTATGATCTATATGCAGACCGTGTGTAGAGTAACAGCAGTAGCTTACTATTTCCGTGCAGGTGTGTCATAGGTAAAGTCTTAATCACCAAGCATGTGTGGATGAACTCAGTGTTGGTGAGGAAAAGAGAAAAAACTACAAAACACTAGTGTTCTGCTTAAAAAAAAAGTTTAGGGGAAAACATGTATTTATCAAAGACCTTTGAGCAAATTTGTTAGAAATCTTACAGGAAACAAAATCTGTATACTTACTAGTAAGGTGCAAACTGTGTTGTCAAAGTGAGAAGCACTTTCTGTTAAAAGTTCACAAAACATTTTCAGGCCACTGAAATTCTGTAAGGATATTGTATTCTAAAGAAGTTCAAAACTTACTTCTTTATACCTACATGGAAAATGTGGTAAAGGACTTGAGGACATACTTAAAGGTTGAAAACACTCTTAATTTTGGGATCCTGGTTGAGGGGAACAGGAGTCAGAAGACACATAGGACTACTCTGCCACTGGCGCTATCTTATTCCACTTTACCAGGAGCATAAGTTCCTTGTATTGAAATACAGAGTAGATATTTTTTATGTCCTTTAATTGATCAGAACTATCCTGTAAACATTGTGAGAGGATCTATTAGTGGTCAAGTGATTTGCACGGTGAAGCTGCTTGATGCTGTAGGGAAATTTGAGCTTTGGAGCTGAAGACTAAAAGACATTTGAAGGTGCTGAGGCATGCTGGCAGAGTGCCAGTGGATTTTGTAGTAGCTCAATGCAGTTCTCAGGTGCTGTGGAAGATGTCCTCTAAAGGTCCCTTCTAGCCTAAAAAGTAGTAGTTTGCAATATTGGAGTCACTTTGTGAAAATTTGCATGGATATGTTTTATAAGCATAGACTTGTATAATGTCAGCTCTCTGAGATTTTACCAGGGTTATTCAATAATTGCAGGAATTTTAGCATCCCTTTTTCCTTCCATCAATTAAAGGAACCAGAATTTTGCTTTATAAACATATGCTTCCATGAAAGCATTCTTATTCCATGTAACTGAAACGTCTAAGTGACTGGAATATACCAGGAGTATCGAACTTCTGTTAAAGGAGAACCTTTCAGTGAATACATCTATCATCCTATGGGAGACAAAGTAAAAAAAAATTCAGTGCCAAAACTGTATAAGCCTTTCCAGCTTACAGAGTATACCAGTACAGCAGAAGAAAGAAATAGAACTGGAAAAGCTGACTTGGGTTGGCTACCTGCAGCCCCTTCCATGAATCTAGTTTATTTAGAGTATTTTGAAACTAAATCATCAAGTTTTCATGCTGTTTGGATGTTATTCACACATTTCTCCTCCTCTGAGGAGGAAAGTTCCTACAAATTATCTGTATTCATGCATCTGCTAATAAGTCTAAGCTATAGTTCTGCATGCACCACTTGAAGATCTAGGACCAACTATATTGCACTTCAACACTTAGTTTATATAACATTCAGTTGCACATTGCAATTCTGCACAAGAGTGATGAACAGTTACTGAAATCAATTGAATTTAACCTTTTTCCAACATAAAACAAGCTCCTGGTTATATCATTATCCTATATAGTTAAGTTCAATCCATATGAGTAGCACCTCATTAACAAGAGGATCGAATTTAGCTGTGAAGAAAATGACTGAAGAGAAGCACAAATAAATACAAATTGATGAAACTTTCATTTCAAAATGATACTTTAATATTGGATTTGTAGGATCTTCTGCCCTTCTTTTGGCTTACGTTTCCAGCCTCCTGGAAGCAGAATCACAGGATCACAGAATGTTAGAGATTGGAAGGGACCTCAAAAGATCATCTAGTCCAGTCCCCCTGCCGGAGCAGGAACACCTAGATCAGATCACACAGGAACACATCCAGGCAGGCTTTGAATGTCTCCAGAGAAGGAGACTCCACCACCTCCCTGGGCAGCCTGTTCCAGTGCTCTGTCACCCTCACTGTAAA
>VZTO01027114.1:0-66139 GCA_013400615.1 Syrrhaptes paradoxus
TGTATGCTGCTAGTAGTTGCTTTCTAGCAAATTGCAAATTTCATCCTTTCTCACATTATTTGCTTTTTCAGTTGGCACTATGACTAGCTGATATTCCTTAAGGTATAAACAAATATACTCTGTTCTCCAGAGGTGTCCCTGTAATTTATTATTCTGATGACAGTTTGATGGTTACCCTGAGAACAGGGCACAAAAGATGGTGTGAATTTAGCTTCAGATATTCTTAAAGCATCTGTCTAAAACCTTTACAATATCACTTGGTGCTGACAAATGGATTGGGTTTCAGGCTGACAAGGTAAATGCTATAGTGTGTTTAATGAAAAAATGTCCTTTATTTTGAATGATCTGTTAAATCAGAGTTGATGACTTGGTTAATTAGTATGTGAACACTTGGCCGTTTAACAGGACTATTGTGAGACTTTAGTGAAATGAGTTCTTAAATGGCTGGTGTTTCAGCTTTGCTTTGTATTTGGTATATGTTGTGAATGATCTTTTTTTACGTGGGGAATTAAGCTCTTGTTTAGTGGTATGAGCAATTACCAGCCCATGTAAAAGTTTTTGAATTAAATAAGGTATTTTGTTGATTTAAAACTAGACTTTAAGCCTTCTCCTGTAGAAAACATTTTTTTGTGATTTAAACTAGTACTGGTTTTGTTTGATATGTTTTTACTTCAAAGCAATCAAGAGGTGCGGGGTTCTGCTTTTTTAGTCATCTCCTCTTCAGTTTCCTACTTAAAAATCAGTTTGGTGGCTTTTTAAAACTTACTACCAATTCCCCAATTTAATAGAACATGTGATTTCAGCCTAAGCTTCATCTAAATTTCATCATTTCTAAAGGAAGTAGACAGTGTGGAACACAGTCTTCCTCTGGGAGTATGCTGAGCTTAATGAGCTTGATAGTCTGGTGGGCTCAATAAATCAAATAAAGCAAAACATTTCTCATTTTTGAATAAAAACATTTATCACACAGTGTTTATTCATTCATGGTCACAAGATTGATTGGCTTGTAGAATCCTGCCATATATTGAAACACTTTGTTTTTGTTTTTCCAGTAGGCAAATTGCGGAAGCGCTGGATGAAGGAGAGCATCTCTGATGTTGGCCTGGGAATGCTCCGATCTGTTAAAGAATATGTGGACCCCAATAACATCTTTGGAAACAAAAATCTTTTATAAAGCCCTGCACAACATGATGTACTAAAACTTCATCAAAATTACTGTTGAAAATCTTCCACTTTAATTGTATTGATATCCCAGTAATCAAATATAACATGGACTAAACTTTAAAAACTAGTAACTTACTTTGATTTTTGCCACTCCCTTCCTCCTCCCCTCAATAAACTGTAAACATCACTGTTAATGTTTATGGATTTTTACTTACAATGTTCTTAAACTCTTAAACAACCTACTGGGCACAAAGTGTATTACCAACCAGGAAATGCAAATTTGTTTTTCCAAGTTTGGTTAGGCAACATAGCTGACAGTGTTTTCAATGCTGGATACTGCCAGATGTTTCTTACTAAAGCATCCCCTGTAAGGAGAACAGACTGACAACAGTGTTTTCTACAGAAGCAGCTGCTCAACCCAGCCTCTTGCTAAAGGAAAGCTGCTAGGAGACAGAAGAGAGAACACCAAGGAGTACTTCACTGTGCTGAAGGATTAAGTATGTAACAGACTTGTAACCAGTGAATGCTTAAAGTACAAAGGTAGACTTTGATCAAAAGAGACAATGTAGGTCAAACTCAGTCTCCCACAGTAGTACTATCGGAAAATCTTACACAATTGAGCTGTTCTGGTTTGTATTTGCATTGCTGGGATAAATTTAAATTAATCGTAGATCAGTCTCTGAGTTTTGTACAATGGACCTTTCTCGCTATATGTTGAAAACAGGTTTGTAACAAAACTTTGCCTTCGTCTATACTTCACTCCTAGTGTGTATGGTTTTTTGCTCCTGTTTTGTTTGTTTTGCAGAGATGCAAAATATCTTTTTCAGTAAAGAAAATGTTTTGGCTATTCAAATGAAACTGCCCAGCACTGTCTTTTGAAACAGCCTCAACAGTTTAATAAAACACTTAGGTGGACAACATACTGTCATCCTGAAAGTAAGATTTCCCATTTTAGTTTTGTACAGTTTCCTGTGGCCTTTATGAATCATTTATTTACTTCACTAGTAGCCACAATTTTAATTGTCCATTTAACTTCAAGAAAATATTTCATTTTCTTAATCAGTGTCATATGAGAGTAGGCATTTTACATTGATTGACACTTGAATTTTGATCAGTAGAATAGACTAAAAGTATTTGTCAATACTCATGATACATTTTTAAGGTGGGTTCTTTTCTTAAAGCAAATTATCCAACTTTTTGATAATGTATATGATTGCATAGGATAGAAAAAATATAGACTATCCTTTGAGGTCACTGTCTCTCTAGCCAACTGCTTCACAGCTCTATATTGTCATTTTGGACACCTTTTGTATTGGTAGTGCCCTTAATGAGGAAGAAAAGATAAAATTGTGGATTTGTTTTTAAACTATTTTAGAATACTGTCTAATTAGCTCTCAGTTTGGGTAATATACCAAGAGTATAAAATGCTTGAAAAATAATGCATATCAGACAACTTTGGACTAGTCTAGAGATTTAATTTCACTTCTATAATTAAAACAATCAAAACCCATGAAGACTAAAAATATCACTTCAAAATGCATGCTGCCAAGGTACTTAAGGAAAACCTATGATCTGCAGGTCATAAACCAGAATGTTAATGTGATATTTGCAATGCAGCTATATTTATTTTGAATGGTCTTTGTTTCATTTCAACATAAAAAAATCTGCTCTTCTGTATTTTTGGTTTTGCCCACCGGAGTTCATATTTCGGCAGCAACCAAAATAATAGGTGTAGTCTGTTTTAGGAAAGTTACTCTTTGCACTGTGGTTAAGTGTTCCTTAAGTACACAATGGTGTCTCAGCAGAGTGAATCTGTACCTGTTTATGCAGGGGACTTCCTCATCTGGCATGCTGCACAGTGGTAACTGCATGCCTGCAGCTGGCATCTTGCTGATGACTTGTATCACTCTGAAATAGAGACCTTTCTAGGAGTTGGTGAATATGAAGGGTGCTTATGTGCCTCAATGAAAGTATATGTCTAACTATGAAGAATCAATTTTGAAGGAAAGTATGTGAAGGCTTTTTGCACAATAACAGTACAAACAGAACTAAAACAAGTACTCATAGCTCAGTAATACTTGTCTCTTAAGATTTTAACTTAAAGTACTACACAGCTTTACAACATCCTTCCTGGTTCTTAATTTTCTGACTATGCTCTCCCTATCTCTTTTGTATTGAAATTACACAGGCAAAAACTCCTTATACTCTCTGGTTCTAACCTCTAAATAATCAGTGGCTTCTGAAGCAATTTAAAATGCAGTAAAGATTTTTACTGCATGTCAATTGTCCTATGGGAAGGTGAAATAACATGTTATAAGGGTCCCAAAGCAATGTCTGGATAGCTTAGAGGAAAAGATTAACTGCAAATGTAATGGGTATTTTTTTTCTAAGGGCCACCCTATTGCTGTCTTCCTAAATATTTTTCTGTCTTATGAACTGGTCAGAGCTTAGTGAAACTGTGGTTGAAATGCAGGTATTACTTGACTGTCTTTAATTTCATATTTACACTTCTCTATTTTCATTAGAAATTTAATGCAAGTTCAGGACACCTAGATACACCCAGTTCATTACCCATGTAAAAGAAATCTTCCCTTCTCTAGTACTGAAGTCTTCCACCACTCTTCTTTCTGTGTATTCTCTACTTTCTTTCTAAAAACTTCACTTCCCATAGCTGCAGCCTGTTCAGAGACAGAATTTGATCCATGCAGATCAGAAGTATATCTTGGCATAATGCATTACTTTTCTATTTGCTTGACTATTTTGGCCATATATAAGTTACAAGCCATTTAATTAAGCTTGTAATGACTTCCAATTACACACCTTCTGCTATCTTTGAGGAAGTAAGGGTGCAGAGTGAGTATGGATTAACTGTATTTACATTAGAGACTTTTATAAAAGTTTTGAGGAGAAAGAAAAATATGTTAGAAATTGATCCAGGGTCTAAATCTTACAAGGAAAAATGTGTCTCTTCTTGACTTGACTTACCATATATTGGTGGAGTTAGAGATATCATCTTTGCCTTACATCTGTGAACAGAGGCCAGGTCAAATAGTTCTTCTGTAGCAAGGTTAAGTAACTGAAACCAATTTCAAAGGCAGGGATACATTAGCACTGAAATCCAGAAGACACAAATTGCTTCTCAATCCTGGAAATGTATGTTCATCAAGGTTGTAATTTAGCTATCTGCAAATAAAGCCAAACAGTGTTTGTCATTTTAGTGTGAGATTAACTGTAAAACTTCACTTGTAATGTTAAGAGATATAGAACCTTATATTATTAATAAAAAGAAAATGGGCCTAAACAATTATGTGTTTTTGTGCACAAATATACTAACTTGTCTTTGTTCATTTTAATTTGGTGTTGAACTCTTACCTAAGGAAAACCATTAGGAAGGCTTTGGCACTTGCAGGCAGAAAGGAGATTGAATTTGTAAATGTATGCTAATAGAAGCTGTGCTTTTGTGTCCCATGTAAAGCAAAATAAGAAAATGAGGGAACATTAGCAAAGGAAGGGTGAAACAACACCTGAACACTAGTCTACTCAGTTCAGAAATTTCACCTCCTCAATACTCCAGCCAGGGCACCACATTCAACTGCTCTTGGAAAGTTCTCTTAATATCATACAGGAGCATACCTTGTCTTACTTAGCTTCCCCATATTTCAAAGACCTGTTGTATTAAGCTATTGCAGCAGGTATATAGTTCTGTGCTGTTGCTGGCATGTCTCATTTGAAACCATGTTACAGGTGCTGGAATCTGCTTGAAAGTTCTGTGTGCAAGAATGCACCACATGTGAGCAGAAGCGGTATTTCTTAGTTATCTGCATTATTGTTATCAAGTCTTTATACCCTTTAAGCTAAAGTGGCTGAAATTACATCTTGCTTGAAAGAGCTGTTGAATTGTCTTGTCTTTCGTTGATGCAGTTTGTTCAATGAGTATTATTCAAAAACCACAGTCATAGTATGCAGGGGACATGAGAAGGAATGACATGGTTTAATTTGTAGAACTATAATCATTTTTAAATATTATCCAAGTTTTTTGTATGTTGTTCACAGGAAGGAGAAAACTACCCGAGAATCAAACATTTTGTGTTTCTCTTCTATATTAACAGCATAAAAACGCAGTATTTTTACTTAGATCTAAATAGTCTCAATTTGAAGGAGATCCTAGATGATGATATATTTGTCTCAGGATGACAACCAGATCCCATCAGTGTTCCCTTTGTTTAAAGTAAGTAAGTTTTTATACAAAGTTGGACCTGAACTTGCAGCTGTGTAAATACTGTGGGCTCACTGTTTATGGTTTTGTAGTCCCAACACTGACTCTGAATTCCCCATTGCCTTTAACATAAATTGATGTCTTTCCCTAGGCTCTTTATGGAGACCAGAATTGGCAGGTGGTTGCTTTGTTCATGTTCAGCTTTAAGGTCTGTGAGCAGAGGTGGTCAAAGATATTTCTCAAAAATGTTTGCTGTATTGTCTTTGAAAAAT
This sequence comes from Syrrhaptes paradoxus, assembly GCA_013400615.1. Classification (NCBI taxonomy): domain Eukaryota; kingdom Metazoa; phylum Chordata; class Aves; order Pterocliformes; family Pteroclidae; genus Syrrhaptes; species Syrrhaptes paradoxus. The sequence goes on from VZTO01027114.1 coordinate 5,653, forward strand.
ACTAGCGCTGTCATTTTGAAATCAGAAATTCAGTTTCAAAAATATGTAGGATATAATAATTTGTCTTATTGTTACTTGCAATATTTACCAATACAAGTTGCAATAGTAGGTACCTCTACTGAAATGCTGTGAAATGTTTCATTTATGAATTTGTTTTTGCACTTTGGAAAAACAAAGCATTGGACTTTTAATGGGAAATTTTATGAATGTTTCATTTTGATTCAGAATAAAGCTATTTTTTTTTTCAGTTGACTCTTGAGAAACTCCACTATAATGTTCCTGTCTGAGAAGCCTTCAGCCTGTTTCTGTCTTCGTGGTAGTCCCCAAGTATGGGGCTGTAACAGCTTTTAAATGAATTTATTGTAGCGCTATAAAGAATCATAGTGGCCTTCTAAGGGGTAAAATGGAAATGTTAATCACAGCAATGAAGTTGTAGGTATACAAAAAGATAATGGACAAAACCCTATGATGTGAGATGCTTCTAGGACTTCAGATCAAGTTAGGAAATAAGTGAAAAATGTGTTTTAAAACCATACTTTAAAATTATACTATATTTTCTAATGATGAAGAATGTAAAATGATTGTCACAACCTTGCAGTTCAATATCACGTGTCTTGTCCTAGTGTGGCTGACCCACACCCAGGTGCTTCTACAAAGCAAAATATAAAGTGGATGGTCTCAAGACAGGGCCCTGATAAAGCTACTCCCATTTTAGGCTGCTGGAAGGATGTGGCTCTATTCCCATGGGTGAATATCCAGTGTTGCTCTTGCACCAGTCAGTGCTAGCTCAGCAACGGAATATTCAAAGGAGTTTTGAAGACAAAGAATGACATTGATCTTGTGTACTCAAATGAAGTTCAGCAAATACTGAAAACATAAGAGGACAATTTGATAAGTTTCGTTATTCAAAAATTGGTTATTGATAGTGGCATTGATAAATGCAACCTTGACTAGACCTAAGCCTGAGGATGTGGGAGTAAGGAGAAGGCACAAACACAGCCGCTGACCTTTCTCCCTCCCAGACCATGGCAGCAGCCAGCAGCATTTCCTGTCTCACTCTGTTCCTGCTGCTGTGGAGCAGGAAATCCTGGCTGCCCAGAGGCGAGAGTTAAAAGCCCTTCTGAAACATGAAGTGACACACACATGCTCACCTAGCAAATACATAGCAGCTGGGTAAATACATGTAGAGATGAGGCTATAAAAGCTGGTCATTAAGGAAAGTAAATCTGGCTAATGTTAGAAAGCAAATGTAAGGAAGACAGGGGTGAGCTGAATGCTGCATGAAAATGTCAGGTTTAGAATGAACACTTGTTGACAAAACTTAAGTATGATACTGACCACATTAGGGGCTTAGAGTAGAGTCCCAGATGTATTTAAAGTTTGTTCCTTGACTTACTCAGAACAGAATTCTGGGTTTGGCCTAATTTGCTAGGAAAACAAAGCAAATGATATCTCTCTGCTGTTTAGTTTGCTCCTTATTCTTCTCTCTTTGTCCTTTCCAAAGCTTTTGAGCTTTGTGGACAGCTTCAGCCAAACTTGAATGAGACAGAAGTCTCAATGTATTAAATTCTTGCCATTTTGGGGGGGACAATACTGACACTAATTTGGGCTGTCAAGAAATATAAAAGCTGAAATGTCAGCTCAACCCCTGTTAATACAGATAATCCATGCGGTAATAAACCCAAATGTTATTTGGTGTACATCCACTTCAGACGGTCAATGTTCTCTGCCTTGTGGTTCTTCTTGGACCATTAAAACACTTTGAGTGAATCATTCACAAGGCAAACTGGCCTTTTTAGTACTGCTGCTTCTGGAAGTACAGGGCACCGCTGTTCTTTCAGTTAGCTCTTTTGGTTTTGGTGTTGTTTTTTATTAAGAAAATCTTAATTTAAAAAAAAAAAAGGTTTTTGTCTTTCTGTTCATGCTTGTAACTATGTTATGCCCAAATTCTTAGCTGTGCACTGCTTCACAGGTGAGCATATCCTAGCACAGGAACATGAAGAGCAGAAGCTGCTGGCTTCCTTGAGATGGTGTTGGAACTCAGTTTATACACGCAGAAGTACCTCAAATGGATTGTAGTTGGTAGCATTCTTCTTAAGAGGTGAGACGCCTTCAAAGCATAACATTAAAAACAGCCTTCAGGGAACAAGAACAAGATGTGAGAAGGGATTGGAGAGGGAGAAGGGGAAAGTGAAAAGATGTTGGAAGAAGACAGCAATAAGCTGGGTCTGCGTTCCTTGCTGTTCTCCTGATGGAGTTGCTCTAGCTTTACAAACATGGCGTCTCCAGATTGTTACCCAGTGTGCGGTTGAGGAAGCAGGGTTTACTGTCTTAGATGGAGGAGATGAGAGACTGCTGCACAAGGGCATTGGAGAAAGGCTTTCAAGAAGGCTTTTACTCCTGTGCAGTGCAAAGGTTAGCATTGCAACCTGTCCATCTGCAAAGCTTCAGCAGGCAGCACAGCCCATCAGCACACTTAATAAAAACTCCTTTGTACAACTTCACCTCTCTGATGCATGACTTGTTGCTAATGAAATAGTGACCAGGAAGCAAAGATAATTGCTAACGTGGAAAACAGAGCAAGGGCAGTGCAAGGCGGTGTCTTGCATGTATGGCTAAATTAGACTGAAATTAACATCTGGCAGCAACAGCCAGGCAGGAGGGACCTGGTTGCTACAGAGAAACGATAAATTTAGGATGGTAAAAAATCTGCTGCCTTGGTTACAATTTAGTACTTTTTTAAGGCTGGTGAGAGGAAATCACTGTCTCTTCATGTGTAGAGCTGTGTGCTGCTCTGCGGACATGAATAAAGCATGACATTATTTCCTGTTCTTTTCAGTAGTTCATGTAAGACTCCCCTACGTATCTGGGCTTGAGTAATCAGTGTTCAGGTGTTTACAGCTGAGCATTTGTGGGCTGGCCTGCTCAGCCCTGCTACAGTGGTTTGGGTCCTTCCACCTGACTTCTATCATGGCACAATTTACATTACTAAAACCAAAATTATCCTTGTTGCTGTTGCAGAAAAGATAGGCTGATTATTATCAGTTCCTTCAAAAAAAAAAGAGCAGAAGTGTTGCTTTAGTTTTCTTTTGTTCATTTTAAAACCACATGCTGATACGCTACAGCTGCAGACCCGTCAGCACACAGCAGAGTTAAAGCAGCTGTGAGTGGTAGGGTAGGGAGCCTTGTGATGGATGATGCATTTGTAATGAGTTACACAGTTGTAAAGACACTATAGCAATCAGCAAGACCTTCAGCAGTCAGAGCACAAGTACTTACCACTGAAGTTAAATGCAAATTCCCTTAACAGCAGCTGAGAAGGTTTACAAACACAGGGAGTAGCTTCTAGGAGAAATTGTGGTTGCATCCCTGAGCTTCTGTGTGTTTGGCGCTGGTGACGTTACACTTCTACTGTGAGTCTGAACAATGGGATTTGTTCATTGCTTGCAAATAAGCTCTTCAGAAACACAATGGTTGTACGGGCTGACTTCCCGGGAAGCTGGCTGGGGCATCCTGGGCCAGGATGGCCGAGCTGTGCTGCTCTCCCGCCACACGGGTGTTTAGCACACGGGGAATTTATCTGCCTCGCGCAGGCTGTTTTCATTCTCTGTGTGTGCAAATGCCTGCCATTTTATTCCAGATAGACTTCTCTTGCTCTGGCTGTCTATATTCTGGTCCTGGGAGAGACAGCTTTGTCCTTCACATGGTTGCCAGCCCTGCCTGAGCAAATCTCATCTGCCTTTGTCATGGCATGTGTAGGCACAGGCCCCCCACCTGTCCCAACAGCCACAGAGGGAAAGCTCTTGCCTCTGGGGGGGTTGGGGGAGGGATATTTAAGCAAAGGAGAAAAAAGTCAGGAAGCACTGTCTGAGGGCTGCCCATTTGAAAGATGGTGGTTGACCCTTTCCCTGGCAAATGACTCGACCTATTTCTCCCCCTTCCCCAATGATGATAATAGGCCTCAGCTGTATTTTTGTGCCAGGTGAGGAGGAGATTGGTGCACCTGGAGAGGGGCAGGGGTCAGCCCTTAGCTGGTCCCTCTTTCCCACTCACAGCTTTTGTCTGTGTGTGAGGGGGCCGCTGGCTGCCCCTGCCCGGGGTGTGTTGTGAGGGGGCTGCAGCTCCCGCCATGGCTGCTCTCCACAGAGCAGTGTGGCTGAGCAGAGCAGGCGGAGGCTGGCAGGATGCTCCCTGGTGAGGTAAGAGGATATACTTATAAGGACACTGGGGATTTTATTGCCTCTCTGGCTGTTTGCTGATGGTAATGCAAAGGCTGGGAGCTGGTATGGGGCAGCAAGGGAGAAATCTGCAGTGGGGCTGCCCTTGGCTGGAAGGGGTGCCCCGAGGAGGCCTGTGGCCACAGGGGCTGGGAGGGGACAGCAGAGGAGCAGAGGCTCCCTCCCTGGGACAAAATGAAGCTCCCTGAGGTGTCTCCTCAGAGACAGGCCCTTGGAGAGGGGCTGGAGGGGGCTTCATTGTGATGGTGGGAGAGCCATGTCTGCCCCAGGGAAAGGGGGAGCTCAGGAGAAAACCTGGGTGTAGTTGTGTGAAGTCCGGCTTCCCTCACGGTGTAGCTGTGTGTCTGTGGCTATCTCTTGGCTTTTGCTTATGTTTCAGACATGTTGAGGCCAGGTTTTATTGCGAGACTTGCGAGTCCTGACTGACTTAAAGAGGCTATTGCATTCCTGTGCAGTTACATAGGTTGCTTATGGTAACGTTCTGCAAATCATGTTCTGCCCTTGTTTGTAAGCAGCTGACCTGTGTTGTATCCAGTCTGACTTTGCTAATGAATCCATTTTTTTGTATGTTGAATGAGCTTGAGGTTAGCAACTGCTCAGCTGTGGGGCAAGGACAGTAATTGTTATTTGCCTTTGTGTTCTGAAATCACTTGGTGATTTTTAGAAAAAAGAAGCAAAAAGAAGTATGATCCAAATTTTGCTTGGTATGCAGAGGCTTCTGAAAGCAGGAGGCTTCTGTGGTGTGGCTGCAAGTCACTTGTGCATTATGTACTCTGGGTTTGATCTGTAAAACACCCCTCTTTTGTTTGCCATTTCTATTGACTCTGAGATGTGTGACTGTGAAGTGTTGATGCATGTGCTCCATCTCAGTCTTTGCCACTTTTTCAAAACAATACATATGAAAAACAAACAAACAAAAATTCCTATACAGTGGAAGCTACAACTGAATTTGCTCTGAACCTCTGTACTACAGTGATTTGGGCAGATCTTGCCTGTAAATGTCCCCAGCTGCTCTAGCTCTTTTCCTGTCAGAAGGCAGGCCATAGAATAAATTAAGAGTACAGAACTGAAACCAAGATGTGAAATTAAACTTTTATTAAAGTAAATCAGGTCCTGGATTTATTTTAAAGAGTGAGGCAATAAAAGTGAACGTATAAAAAATTGCAATTGAAAATAATGTGCATTCTTTTTATGTCATTTCTCTGTTTTCAATTTCGTTGTTACAACCGAGTTATATTTACTTAGGTTGCATACCTGTGTTTTTCCTGTGATGGTGGCTTGTGTATTGGATGCCCTTTGCTTTTGGAATACCATGGAGAAAGAAGTGGGAATACAGTGGTAAAAGGAAACCAGAGAGCTCATTACCACTCCCCAGTTTGCCTCCATCTGGCACCAGTGCAATGTAGGGTTGCCCAGAGGTCCCCTTATTTCACCACAGGGGAGGAAGCCTCTGGCCTCTGCCCCACCGTGGGGTGTCTGCACCTCCCAGGGCCCCCCAGCCCTCATGAGGAGACAGCTGCCTGCGCTGCAGAGCCCCCACTGCTGTCCTGCAGAGTGGGAGAGACCCGGACCCCTCCGGGTGCTCTGCACCTGGGACAGGGGAAAAGGGAGAAGGGATGACCACACGGGCAAGGAAGCTGTCTGCAGGCATTGGCGCTGCTTAACTATTAATTAACTATTATTATTTAACTATTTAACTTGTGAGGCTTGGTGTCCAGAGCATCATTTCTCTGTACTACAGCAGTGGTGGCAGGAGTGAAACATTTGGCTTATATTGAATTACATTGCCTGTTGATATCATTGATGTGTATTGCTTGGCTTCACTGAACATAAAATAGAGGGTCTTCCCCCCTGCTTCAGGATCTGCTGGGGTAAGGAGGGAGAATCCTCATTTCTTTTCTGGATTCTTCTAAAGGAGTTATCTTTGCATTGAAGAAACTGTAATTCTTGTAAAAGAGCATTTTTCAGTGTGCTCTGTGAGAAAGGCAGGAGAACAGGGAGGAGAAGGTGTGGTACAAGGTGAGGTGCATCTTGTCCGCAAAAGGGATGTTGTGTTTGCCATAGATGCAAAAGGAAAAAAATCACCTGAGTAGAACAGAAAAATTACTTTAGAAAAAGTATTTATCTCTGCTTGCATAGTTTGCTCATTCTCACTCTCCTTCCCATTTGCTTGCAGAACTGTGGTTTCAGTCCTGCAGCTATGGAGCCCCTTCAATTACCATTGCCTTTGGAGACAAACTAATTGTAATGAATCAAGTGCACATCTCACAATGAGTCCAAAATGCTGCTCTGCATCTATAGTGTGGCCATCCACAGGCAGCTGGCAAGGTTAGTTACCTCTTTCATAGGTGTTATAGTTTTTTTCAAGCACAAAAATAAATTTTTCACCTGTTTGTGACTGAAAATTGCTCTGTTTCTATGAAGTGTTGTTTGGCAAAGACTGCAAGGGTATTACATTTTAAGGTATGCTCGGTGTGGATACAATATTGCATTCTTCTGAGTTTCTTGTGCAGGTTACGTCAGCAGAAATAACCTGTGCTTCTGGTGGCAGCTTTCTTTTTTTGGATGATAGGGACATGAACTGGTCTACACTAGCAAAATTGTGCAGATGTTTTCACGCAGGGCAACATATTCCTATATCATTGGTTCTCCTTGATAAATTCATTAAAACAATTTATCTGTTTCACCCAGTTTATAAAGCTGGTGGGAAATGGTTTAGGTTATTTCAGCTGGACAGAAGATGAGATTTATAATCAAGTGTCCTGAGTCAGAATTGTCCATGCTGGCGCACTCAAGATTCATCAGCTGGAAAATGAACCTGTGGCAGATTGGTGCTTGGTAATGCTTGCAGTGTAGACCTTTCTCTGCTCAAGTCTGGGGTAAGCTGCATACTTAGTGGTGGTCTTAACTCACATCAAGGTAGTCTACACAGAGAATCAATACAGATTAGCTTCACTATTGCAACCATTGTGTTGCTAATTCATTCTCTAGTTTACTAGATACACTTACTGCCTCTATGTGGGTAAAATGCTAAATTATCTACCCTGGAGCAATTGTGTCTCAAAAATTGCAATCGAGCACTGGCCTGCAAAGCTGATGTTCCCCTCTGAAATTTGGGAATGGGCACAGTTATTATTTTGAGAACAGGTTCCCATTCTTGCCTGCCCCATTGCCATTGCCCTTTGGCCTTTCCACTTTGTGATGGGAGAGATGCAAAGGATGAGTCTGCTGCAAATCCAGGGCAGAACAGAGGGGGCTAAAGCTCTTGTGGTTTCTCTGATGTTACCAGTGTATTGCCCTCTGGAAATCACTGAGGGAGCCTGTTAAGTCAATTTTATTGCTGTATATTTTAAAGACTGTCAGAGAAGCCGAGGGCTTTGGGACAGATCTTCATTTTAGTTTAGCCTAAATCAAAATAAATAATAAAATCCTCATGAAGATGTGCAGGCACTGTGAAATACTTATCCAGCCTGACGTGATGAAAAAATAAACTAATGATGTTTTATAGGCTCATGAAAATAATATTTACTTACCCTGTAGGACTGTGCCAATGAAGTTTTAAATAGATTGAAAGTGAGGACAGATGCCAATGTTCATACCAATAATTTTGCATATGAAAAAAAACAGAGAAGGAAACACAGTTATCCCAAATTTAAGCTCACCAAATCCAATGTAAATGCATTAATGTCTGGTACAATATGTACTTGTTCCTCTTCTAAGATCAAGCAAGTTTTGCTGTAGATTTGGCAAGCCCCTTGAGATAGTTGAAAAAAATGGTACAAATGTATATTGGGTAAGATTTTGGATCAGAATATGCAGTTTAGGAATGCAACTAAGCTTGAAATTGATACATTTCAGTCTGTGCAGTTATGTTTTAAAGATACATCTGATATCCCAGTGGCTGTTAGAGTAAGGTTTTGTTGAGCAAAAAGACAGGGCACTTGCAAAGTAAGCATGTGAACCCAGTTGAATGGAGCCGAATGCTATGGTGAGTACAGGTACATTTAAGCATTTAAGTGTTTGCCCAGGAAGTATAAATGCCTGGGAAAACTGGGGAACATAAGCAAATCCTCTACCTAGCACAGTATTCACAAAGTCCATGCTGCATGCCAGAAAGAACTAGTTTTGGTTGTAAACATGTTTCTTAGAGGGGAATTACTTTTGGCACAGAGCTGCGCTTCTGCTGTGATTTGTGTCCCCCGCTAAAAAAGCCAGATTGGTAGCCCTAACGTTAAGAAACTTTGGACTCAGAATTTACCACGTGGATAGCTCCATAAATGAAAACACCCAAATTTTGTCTATATAGCAGCTGCCCATCCAGCCCCATTAAATGCAGTGCCAAGGCTGGTGGGGGCTCAGGGTTGCTAGGCAGAGCAGAGTTCAGGCATGTGTACAAACATACACATGTGAGTATAAAATGGAGTATTTGGTAGATGGTACCAAGAAGGGAAAATTTTGTTTTGAGGATGGAACAGATCACAAGAAAGATGGAGATATCTAAAGATGACCACTTTGAGACATTTGAGGTACTGACTACCATACGAGCGCATATGTTGCCTCGTGGTGCATCAGCACTGTTGGCTTTTCTCTGATAGACTATACCAAATAACTAATGAATTTCCATATAGCAAAAATTCTCATGGCTCTGAGGACCCCTGGCACTCCACTGCATCCTTACTGAGGGCTTGCTGAGGACTTGCAAAGTCCTGCAGCCACATAGCACTGGCTTTCCTCCTTTTTTCCTGGATGACAAACAGATGGTACATTGAGAGACTGTTTAGAAATGTTTACTTTTTTTCTATTAACTTGGTCTCCCACAGAAGTTAATACTTGATGTGCAAATATTAAAAATGTACAAATCAATGGGAGAGAATATGGTCTGGACACTGTGAATAAGCCTGGATAACTGCATCAGGAGGGGCTGGGATTCACAAGAAGACAGTGGTGATCTTAACACCATTGAGAAACCTGACATACCAACGTGGAGCTGCACTTGAACTTTGAGCTGAGCTTCTCTTAGCAGTGTACTCGGAAGCAAGCATACTTCAGCACTCTGATCTTCTCTGGATTTTAGTTCTGGCTGGGAAAGACCTCCGTATCTTATTTATATCTGGAATGAGTTTTTTTTATAAGTCGATACATTTCTGAGAAGGATAATTTTTTTCCTTAACCTGTTTATTTTAATTCAGACCTGAATTAAACCCAGCTTGTAAAACCATGTGCATAAATTGCTTCACATATTCCTGCTTACAGTTCACCTGTGGTTGGCTTTTACTTTTTAGATTGGATTTGAAAATGTCTGAGCAGCCATAAGTGTGATCAAGTTTAACTGCTATGCAAAATGACTGCTTTCAGAGAAGAGTGCTCATCAGTGCTCAGCAAGAGTAAAAGGTGCAAGCTCTGTTAGACCTCTGTTAGTTGATACAAATCTATTGTGAAAAGACTGGCAATACTTATTATCTTACCTCTATTTTTTTTTCACCTATTTCTTTTCCTTAAGAAAGCAACCAACCAAACAGAAGATGTAAATTGGAAGAGCAACAAGATACATTGGCGCATGTCAAATCAATGCAGTGAGCACTGACTGGAGCAGAGCCATTCCTGGTGGGCTCTGGGTCGGGTCTATAAATCAATACAGTGGGCGTTCAGGGTGGCATATGAGCCTCTTGGTCCCTCCCCTCCTTCACATGCATGTATCGTTGCTTCCTTATTGGTCACCCTGGACTGAAGGGGGTGTTTCTGGCCCCATTTCCAGGCATGCCCATTGCTGTAAGTTTACTCTCACTTTAAAGTCAGGTGATGCGGGTTTGAATGCTAAGAGGAAAGATGTTGAAAAACAAATGGATGATGGAATATTTACTTAGAGTTAGACTTCTCTGTTCTTAAAAATCATTTGCTATTGCCACCATACAGCAGACAAAAATCACTGTTGACATTTCAGTTTTCTGAAATGAGTTTAGGGTGTTTAAGATTAACACAGGTTTTAATCACAATTAGCAAACTGCTTATTTTTTTATTATTATTATTTGAGTAATTGCCTTTCAAAGTCCTTGTCTTCATTTTCCCATTGCTTGCATACTATACAGCCATTATAACATCTCATGTGAAAAACTGAGCAACCTGATCACTAGTTATGTCAGTGTAGCCTAGAAAAGTATGAGCTGGGGTTGGCAAGCTTCTTCCATCAGTTCTTTTACAGTGTCTGTCATGATCTGAAAGAACCTTGGTCAGAGAAGGAGGACAAAGATTCCCAGTTCGTTTAACCTTTTTGGGCTTTCTGGAAGCATAACAACAGAAGTATTTATTACTGCTGTTCATTTTTAATGGCCTTACTAAAGGCCAGCTAACTCCTCAAATGTTTGGTGGGCCCCTAGCCCAGCCCTGAGTAATGAACTGTCTGTGATGAACTCTGATGTGCATTCAGACCACACAGGGCAGTTCACTATAAACATTAATTTAATGGCTTCCCTTTTGACAGTTATCTTTATCTCTCTCATGGATTGAGCCAAAGGATCTGCTCCAAAGATCCCAAACTCTTAAGACTTTCAAAGTCTCCGTACAAACACTACCATTCAGGGCCACCTCTTAATCACTGCTGGCCTAGGCAAGGATTAGAAGTGCAACCATGAGATGGCAAGGCTGCAACATCGGAAAGCATGACGATAGAAAAAAAACGTGAAAAAGCTTCAGTTGTAAAGAAGAACTAGCCCATTGGGTTGTACCTCTCTCCCTGTCCCAGGTGACAGAGGATGTCACCTGTACCGATGAGTTCTTCAGTTTCACTGTAGTCACTCCTAGGTTTGTTCTCCTGGTCTCTCCCCGTACTGCAGTCCCACAGCCAACAAGGCATGCAGCCCCCAGGAAGAGATTTCTTCCTATGGGAAATTGTCCTTTCCATAGAAAAGTACAGGTCCAAGTTGAGCAGTCATGCTCATAATTGGCTCTGAAACAAGGACTAGCCATCAGTTTTTCCAGACTGACCCTTCTAAAGTTTTGGGAAGCCTTCCTCGCTTCATGTTACATCCCTTTTATAAAATAATTGAGTCTGACTTCTGTTACCTATTCTGATTTACCTTTTGGTGGTTTGTTGAGCTTAGCTTGGTTTTTGTGTTGTTTTATATGAAATATAATTCTTTCTGTGGGTGCTGAGCTACAGTTATGAGGTGTTAATGGGCCCTGGTAGAGCAATCGTGGGTCCTGGAGCATGTTAGGGTTTGCTTTGTGCTGTTATTTCATTCTCTCTACACTACAGCTGTTTGGCTTTACCTCTGTCCCATCACTTTTGCTGGCTTTTGTTCCTGTTCTGCCAGGCTGAGAAGTTTAGTGGGATTTCTGCCATGCAGGAATACGGCTGTGTGGAGTCTTGAAGCAGCGTTCCTGGTAGTTTGCTGATAAATGCTGTGTTTCACCAGGGAATGGACAGAATTGCTCTGGTCTTTGTTGTATATTTGAATTTGTTAACACCAAGAGATTTTACTGTTTCTTTGTTCTTTTTTGGGTTTCTTCTCTTTCTGTTCATTATAAGGATTTGCTCAAAAATTAACATGCTTGGGCTGTCCATACATTCGCACTTTGTTCTGATCTGTATTGTAGCTTTCTGTGATCTATGGCCCCAGGCACAAGGAACTGGCAATGAAGTGCCTGAAATTGTGGTTTGGCTACAGATACAGTCCCATCCCTCTATTAATCTGCATCACAGACAATAGGCCAGCTCGGTGCAACGCTACCAGGCTTTGATTTGGTGAACTAAAGTTTATGCCAGCTGAGAATCTGGCCCAATGTCTTATTTATAACTGCAATAAAATTTTCAGAGACAGGTAATATCCTTTATTAGATCCCTTTGATTTATTTGAGGGGGGAAAACAGAAGTTTTTGGGCATGCAAGTCTCTTTTCAGGAAAAAGTATCTTTGTGAGCATGCCACAAAAATTGTTATTACCATCTACCCACAGCAAAAAGACTTTCAGAAAAGATGTACATGAAACGAAGTGTGAATAATGACAAAGCACGGAGCTTTCTCTCTGGAGTCCTGCACTCTTTCCCGCACTGAGCCCTCCACTTTTGTCTTAGCTGTCTCTGGCTGGGGAAAAGAAGACTTGTGGTTATCTCTCCCCAGATCTGATAGTCTCCTGTGCAGCTGGACCTATTTCTTCCTAGAGCTGACCTGTTTGTTAGGGTTGGTGTGGGACCTAGTGGTCCCTCCCTGGGAGTGCTGCTTCTTTCCTTGAATGAAGGGAGGATACAAAACCATCTTGCTAGGTTTACATGAGTGGGCAGGGATCTGGGACTTCATCCTCTCCACCAGGTCCTAGGGCAAGCCTTGGTTTGTTGTGCTGTCACCTGTACAGCACTGCTGTTCACACCTCAGAAGTAATGGGTTACAGTTTGAAAACGTGAATTTGGATGTACTCTCAGAACTATTAACTTATGACCTCTTCAAACAGGACTTGAGAATATGACCAAGACTGTTTGAGTGAGTGGGCAGTGCCAGGTCCCCATCTGTTGGCCTGGGTTCAGTGGTGGTGTGGTGGCGGCACCACAGAGAGCTTTCCCTGGGGGCACGGTGAGGTGAGGGCTCCTGTGTGTTTTCTCCAGACAGACAGAACTGCCAGGTCAGTGTGCGTGAACACCAGGTGTAGGTGTGTGATTTTGGCTGTGAGTACAATCGGTGTGACAGACCTCCCCAAAGCAGAGATGGCAACACACATTTCAATGCTTGTGTGCACCGTGTGCTCAGAGTCCCATGAGTAAAGCAGGACTTTCATAAACCTCCTCAAGCAAGGAAACCATTTCCTCAGTTCCCCTGAGAGTAAAAGAAACTAACACCTTGCCTGGGATCCTCATCGGCCGCTGCCAGCAGGTCTCCCAGCTGTGCCTGAGCTAGGGCCCAGCTCTACCAAAGATTTACCACTCAGTCTGTCAGCATGAGCGCATCCCACCTTCTTCTTCATGCTTTGACACCGTGGCAGGGTTTGCTGAAGAGACTGTACTTCGATGTCTTTTCCAAATTGGCTGACTGTAATAACTAGAATGATGGAGGGAGCTCAGACTTAAATGTGGGGGGTACAGGGTATAACAGGAGGAATAAATCTTTGTCCCCCCCTTCCTGGCCAGATGCACAGTAACCCTGACGGACTTATGATTTTATAAAGAGCAACATATGCTACAGTTTTTATCTCTCTAACCATTAATCAAAAGGTATTTTGTATAAACAATGTAATTGCCAGCTCTGGCCAGCATGGGTGGGCTGACAGAAAGGCTTTGCAGCTCTCTGCAGCACAGATAAGCTCGGCCAGACACTAGCCCTGGTAGCCAGCAGCACCTGTAAGGACTATACGCCAGCGTGGGTGGGCGTGTGGGGCTGCAGACTGGGCTCCAGGCTCAGCAATGGCAGGGGTGGGCAAGGCTGCATCTTCTGCTAGACCAGCCTAATGCTGCTAGGACTGAGAATATTAGGGTTTCAGCAGCAGAGACAAACCCTCTTGCATCTGTCTGGGTTTTTTGTTGTCTTCATTTGTTTTAGCCAAACCTGTGATTTTTCCTTTCTTAGTTGTGGCTGAAGAACATAAAACTGCAGACAAGACAGCTTAGTGCACATTACCAGGTGGCCTCTTGCCCACAACCCAAAATCCACCTGGAAACTAGAAATACTAAGAGGACTTTCCCTTGGTGCAGGGGACTGGGGAGTGATGGGATCTGAGGGCTGGGTGTTCAGGCGGGTGTGATATTTGAGCAGCGGAGTGCCTGCTGGCAGCGAGCTGGGAGGGAAGGGCTGGGCTGGAGGCCCTTTCATGGGTCTTCTGAAAACCATGATTTGGGTCCTTTCCACCTTGTGTGAGTCTGTGGGAGAGGAATGGCTGCGCGGGGCCACACCACTGCGCAGATGCTTGACCACCTTTCTTTGGAGGGCAGGGAACTTTTGGCCTCTGCAAGGGTGCCTGTTGTGAGTAGGTGGTGCTTGGACAGCTTCTGGGGAGCTAGTAGGAGAGGACAGCAAAGCTTCACGGCATCAGAGTTGTTTCTTGAAAGGAGAACATTTTATTGTCCAGTTTTATGGTGCTATTTGGCGTGGTGGTCGTTTATCTCAAAGGACTGTTTCTAGGCTACTGATGCCAGGTGATGTGAAGCTGCAGCCAGGCCAGGACTCTGGTGCCAAGGTGATTTTGAATAGCAGCCAGTATGAGCAAGAAGTGCCAGGATGATAATAAAGTGCTGCTTCTGAAGGTATTTCCATGAATTAGCAATCTGTTTTAATTTTAAGAAATCTGACAGTTATGTAAGGGTAATTTCTAAAGGTCTGGGATAGATCTACCAAAGAGCAAAGCCTCTGATTATCTTCACCCAGAAGTTTTCTTTGAGGAATTTAAAATACCAGATTTACTGTAGGATTAATGCAAAGATGACATCAGAAACTATCATCCCTATTACAGCAACAAAAATCATGCATCTTTGTTATTGCTATCTTTATCTATTGGAAAGGATCCCATCAACTACAGATTATATCTCTACTCCTGCAGTTACCAAAAGCCTGACAGTGGCAAACAAGGCTGATGTGAGGTGTGAAACACACCATTGGGTCAGCAGTCCTCCTCCTGCCTAATTCCAGCTGTTACACAATGTTAGTCTGTTTTGGGAGTGGTGGTTCTGCTACATTTAATTTCCCTAGAAATCGTCATAAAAGCAGGTGACAAAGGGAAATTAATTCAGCTGTAGAAATTGCTTCAGCACAGTTTCCCTTGCAGGTTTTCTGCTTAACTTGGGCAGCTTTAAAGGTTACAGAACACTTAGAGTACACTGAGGGAGATCAGTACATTTCAGAGCCAAACACTGATGCCCAAAAACTTGAGCAGTTTTTAGATCAGAGTTTTAATTTAGCCAGTTCTAGAAATAAATTCCTTTATTCAAAACTTGTGCTGGAGCCAGGTTTTCATTCCTCACCATCTCAAAATTTAGTGCTGGTTACTTTGTGGGGAAAGCAGATTTATATTTTGCTGGTCTTAAAACGAATGATTTGCTAAACATCAGATGATAGAATCTGCTGTAACAAATTGTTGGATCGATGATCTAACGCACAAGTATGCTGTTACCAATGATGTGATGATTCAAAGGCAACAAACATATTTTCCTGTGCCATCCCTTAGGGGAATAATTTATTTCTGACACTTCTAGTGATCATCTTACACCATGAAGCATGAGATTTGATTACTGATACTTTAGCATGCATAACTACAAAGGTCATTCTTTTTAATGAAGTGGACAGCACCTCTCACTAGAGTTATAAACACATCGTGTGCATTTGAAATGTGATTGTTGTGATTAGGCTGATTCTAATACAGAAAGCTTTGCACAACTAGATTAGCTGATGAAAATACAGCATTGCTCAACAAATCAGCAGGATTCATAGTTAACGTTTTTCATGAAGTCCCTGTGTAAGGCAGTTATTTTTCTCCTCAGTAATGTGTCTGTCATGAGTAGCAGGAATTTCTGTTAAGAGTGCCCTGATCGTGAACAGCAGTGTGGAGTTGGGTGTACCAGAAATGTCACTTTTGTATGTCTTAAAGTGAGAGTTGCAATGACAGGGCACTATGATTTGGAGTGACCCATCAACTGAGTAAATTAATTTTCTGGCGCCTCTCTTGTGGTGGTAATTCTGACCAACTACCTTGCAAATCAGAAGAACTGATCTTCCACTAACATCATCTCATGCTATTTATAAACATTATTTTAAAAGCCAACATGCTGGATGAGGGAAAGGCTGTTGATGTGGTCTACCTAGACTTCAGCAAAGCCTTTGACACTGTCTCCCACAGTATTCTCCTGCAGAAGCTGGCAGCCCGTGGCTTGGATGGGTACACTCTTGGCTGGGTAAGGAGCTGGCTGGAGGGCCAGGCTCAGAGAGTGGTGGTGAATGGAGTTAAATCCAGCTGGCGACCGGTCATGAGTGGTGTTCCCCAGGGGTCGGTGCTGGGGCCTGTCCTCTTCAATATCTTTATTGATGACCTGGATGAGGGCATTGAGTGCACCCTCAGTAAGTTCGCAGATGACACCAAATTGGCTGGGAGTGTGGATCTGCCTGGGGGTAGCGAGGCCCTACAGAGGGATCTGGACAGGCTGGAGAGCTGGGCTGAAGCCAATGGGATGAGGTTCAACAAGACCAAATGCCGGGTCCTGCACTTCGGCTACAACAACCCCGGTCGACGCTACAGGCTTGGGGCGGAGTGGCTGGAAGACTGCGTAGAGGAAATGGACCTGGGGGTATTGATTGATGCTCGGCTGAACATGAGCCGACAGTGTGCCCGGGTGGCCAAGAAGGCCAACGGCATCCTGGCTTGCATCAAAAACAGTGTTACTAGCAGGAACAGGGAGGTAATTGTCCCCCTGTACTCGGCACTGGTGAGGCCGCACCTCGAGTACTGTGTTCAGTTTTGGGCCCCTCACTGCAAGAAAGACATTGAGGCCCTGGAACGTGTTCAGAGGAGGGCTACGAAGCTGGTGAGGGGTCTGGAGCACAGGCCTTATGAGGAGCGGCTGAGGGAGCTGGGATTGTTCAGCCTGGAGAAGAGGAGGCTCAGGGGAGACCTTATTGCTCTCTATAACTTCCTGAAGGGAGGTTGTAGTGAGCTAGGGGTCGGCCTTTTCTCTCGTGTAGACAGTGATAGAACTAGAGGCAATGGTTTCAAATTGCGCCAGGGGAGATTCAGGCTGGACATTAGGAAATATTACTTCTCGGGAAGGGTAGTCAGGCACTGGAATGCACTGCCCAGGGAGGTGGTGGAGTCACCGACCATGGGGGTGTTCAAGAAACGTCTGGATGTTGTGTTGAGGGATATGATTTAGTTGGGAAGTATTGGATATGGTTGGACTGGATGATCTTCTAGGTCTTTTCCAACCTTAGAATTCCGTGATTCTGTGATGTGCTGACTTCAATTTTTGATGCCTAGGTGTTTCAGAAGTAGCAGCGTGCTAAAATCTCACACACTACCTTCAGGAATTTTCTAGTTTGTGTGTATGTACTGTACAAATGCTCTGTCTCAGATTAAACAAGCAGATTTACTCTGAGCTCAAAGGCTGCACAAGAAGTAACCTTCCTCTGGTTGTTTAATTTGATTTTGAAGTCTCATATGAAATAAAAGAGCTAAAATAACTTCAGAATGGACTATTAGCACAAACTAAATCTATTTTTCTCATATTGCTTATGCAACCAGATTATGAATAATTTCAGAGCGCAGACTGGGATTTTCTGCTGAACTGTAATTTCTACACAAGATGACAGTAAAGGTGAAGAGTTGTGTCACACTTTGTCATCTTTGGATCTCTAGTTTGACTTCCCAGAGCAATCAATTTGAGGCTATTTACAGCCTGAGTGCTGAATTTACACTTCACTTGGTGTGCCCTGCACATAAAGGTCATATGCTGCATCGGAACATGCTTTTGTGATTAGATTTTGTATTTTCACAGTGGATTACTTCTCTGAAGCATTTGTTCCTGTTACAGGATGGGCGCTTTTTCCTCTTGCATGATATCATCATTGAAAACTTGGTATAAGGCTATATACGGTATACGTATAGTACTATATAGGGTATACAGCCTCGGTATAGGACTATGCTTTGATAGATATGTGATTAAATTCTGCTCACCCCTTACTTCAAGATACAACGAACTTTTAAATGATGGCAAATATTTGACTTATTCTGTGAAAGCTGATGAATGCATATCAGAGACAGAAAACAGGAAAACTAATCTCTCATTGACACTGATGCTTCAAAAACTGGATGGAGTTCTCTTGGCAATGCTTTCTCTTTAAAATGAACTTTTGAGTTTCTAAGCGGCACTTTAAGCTAACAGACAAGTCCAAAGAACATGGGGAGACCTCAACCATTAAAAAAAAAAAAATCCTCCTGCTAAAGATAATCTTGATGATTGATGAGAACATAAGGTAAAATCCTTTAGCATAGTTCCAGCCCTAGAGGGATGTATTTCTCTTTCAGCTCTTCTTCTCAGACAAATGATCCAAATAGGAAAATCCTATATACTCCTTTCCTGTCCACCCTGATTTTAGCCACAACCTTGAAGCTGGCCACAATTACTGTGACTCATGCCCCTCTTCTCATGCCCCCTCTTCTGCCTGGTCCACCTCCAAAAGCTTAAAACACCTGAACAGACAAATAGAGATGAATAGATTTATTAAAAAAAAAATCAGCCTTGTGTTTGGTCTTATCACCAAACCATGTAGCTAGGAAGGAATCCATGGCTCAACCCTCTTCAACCCCTTTTTCAGAGCTGAATGTGTGTGGGTCTGACTGTGCTCTCCACCAACAGAGATTTTTGGACCTTCAGCTTCTGTGAAACTAAATAGAGGTTACAATCTGCCTTAAATATTTATGTCGTTTTAATGGGCTGTTTTTTCTCTCTCCCAGCTTCCCCCCCCCCCCCTCCTCCTTTTTTTGGATGGCTTTCTGGTTTAGTGCTTTTTGGATCAAGTCGCCTGCATTCCCAGGGGAATATTTTAACCCATATGTCTGCCTACCCACTCCACTTTTGATTTTTACAAAGACCTGTAGCCGTGACTGCATTTACAGTGTGGCAAAATGGAATTTAAAAACAAATTGAATCACACCTCATGGTGACCACAACTCAATCCAAACACTACAAGCATGAGGACCTTAAGTTATTAAGCAGAAACCCTTATTTTCTTCAAATATGCAGACCAAATGTTTTGTGTCTGTTTCACCTTTTCTTCATTTCACCTTATTTGAAATTAGAGTGACAATGGATATAGAGCATGCCTGTCTGCATATGTCTGGCAGAATTTTGTTCATCTATTAATTCATATTGCTTTTTTAATATTGTTGATAAGTGATAGCTTTATTTCTAGACCATCTAGGGGATACAGAAGATGCAGTAAGCCTTACACTATCTAATCAATGCGGTGGCTGAGCTCACAATCATATTAATTTAACGATAAACTAATGTTGACAGATGTTTGCAGAGAATTAGGAAAAGACAAAATTTAAGATGTCTTGTAACCAGGTTTGTGCTCCAGACTGGATGTTGAGATCGAGTATTTATTTGTTATTTAAAGTAGGTGAGAAGTAAGGTGGGTGGTGTTAAGATGCACTACATAAAACTCTGGGCACTCTTTTAGTGGATTTTTAGTGGGCAGTGGGTTGCCCATTGAAGGACCCTGTGCTTTTACTCTTGAAAGGAGACTTGTGTGCTTCTGGACCACCAAAGCAATATAGGATGGCAATTATTCTCTCCTGGATAGAAATGCTATTGAGAGAGTGCTAATATGAATAATCTCACCCCATGTTATCACTCAAACCTTTCCAGTTCACACCAATAAACATACTCATACTCACTATGGCAACACTATCAACCACAGGGGAAAAACAGCCTTTTGTGCTGGAGCATAGTTTTATAAGCAACGTGTCTCTCTGCCTGCACCCCTGTGGTTTAGTGTTTCGGACTATTTCATTAGCCACTCTTCTGACAGCTTCTCAGCTTAATAGTGGGTAAGGCTACAGCTGCAGTAGGTGTCTCTTAAATTCTCTCCTATGTGAAGAAATCATGCGGCTCCTCTGCTCCTCCTTCTTACTGTGAAATCTGGCTTCTAATCCCTGGTAAACCAGCTGATTTGCTAAAAGAATTTCTAGTTATTTATTTTTATGTCTTTCATTATTGGTACTCATAATCACTCTCAGCCTTCCTGACTTTCATGCCCTGACATTTTATTTATTCTAGTTCACATTCACTTTTGATTGGCTTCAGTTGGTCTGGGTTTTAATTTTTTGAGAGGCACCTGTTTGGCTTGAACAATATCTTGCCGTTTAACCATTTTATTGTTTTCCCCCATACTTTCCTGCTCCTGCCCCCTGTGCACACCTCTTTTCTGTGCTCTCCATGATTACATTCAAGTTTCTTAAATAGCTTCCATGCTGAGTCTAAAGATTTTAATTTCCTTACTTTTTAGTTTAAAGTCTTTTTAATAGCTACTGCACTTAGACACAGAGTTTCCCTTCCATGGTGCCCTGTGACACAATGAATTCCTCCCCAGGATGCTGAGTTACAGTGTGGCCTCAGCTGCAAGGGCCAGGTCCTCCCTGACCACTTCCTGGTCACCTCTGTCACCTCTCCCCTCTGCTTCAGCCTGGTCCAGTGCTTGGATTAATGAACCTGATGGAAAACTGCCCTGGGAAGAAAACAAAATGGAATTTTCTGCTGGTCTTGGTGGAAGGTACAAACAGCTCCTGAGCTCCAGAAGCTGGTGCGGGACTTGAAGTAGCTCAGATTTTCTTGCCTGACTCCTCAGCCAGGGCTGGACTGGGTTTCAGGTCCTGCCATACTCCCATGGTACTAGAAGGTGGATGAAAAGGTTTGGGGTCATCTTGTGTAACTGGGGGCGGGATGAAATCTATTTACCCCAAATCTGTATTCCTTTGTAGGAGCAGTGGTTTGCCTGTTGGTTTGAGGAGAACTGGAAGGTCTTGGGGTAGGGAATTCTGTGAGAAACCCTGAGGTGGCAGAGTGACTTCAAGCTTGTCTGCAGTGATCCCGCTGCAAATTACCTGTTCTGTACCCAGACTATAATGCATTTTTATGGGGGCACAGCAAGGCAGTTGTGAGGATGGCTCTGACTAATAAAATCATAAGAGCTCACTATAGATTTGCAGGCAGACTAATTGGGATCAGAAGATCTGGAAACAACAGAAATCGGTGATGTGCACTGGTTTTTTGTTTTTAGTTTCCTTGTCCATCGGTATTCTCTTATTTTTCTTGCTACTAGACTGTAAGTGATTACCCTCCAGGGAAAAGCCAAGCATGTATTTTAGATCTCCTTTTGCATTACTCCTACACCCCAATTTGTTTGTGTTCTGGATTGGGATTATACTCCCATTAGTCTGAAATAAACTACCTCTAAATCAAAACAACTGGGTACGTGGCTATTTGCACCAATTTGCACCAATAATCTCCTGCAACATGATTTAACAGAATTTGTTTCTACCATACAAATGTGCTACACTAGCACTGCACTCTGCCTGTGTGGACCCTGTGTGCCTGTTGGGCAGTTGCCTCTCTGGGTCTGGGCTGCCCATGGTACATAGGCTGCTGGGTACAAGAGAGACAAATTTTTCAGCAGGTGCCTCATGCACTGTTCTTTCTCCCTTCACATGCAACTCTCAGGTGATCTCAACACAGCAGAGGCTGTTTCCAATCACATAACTACCAGCATGAAGTCTTACTTGTTGATATTTGGGGTAAACAGGGAAACCTGCTTCACTGCTTCGGAGTAGGCATTTCTGGTTTGTCACCAGGCTTGGTGACTCCACCTGGCCCCAACTCAGGAATTAAATGAGAGTGGTGACACCTGAGGAGTGGGTAACTAGTGTCAGGAGCAATTATTTTGGAGGGAAAAGTTGTGAGTGGATTTTGTAGTTGTCAAAAGTTAGCTCAGTGATGTGGGTGGGTAAGTAAGAAATCGGGTGGGCTTGCCTAGGTCTGTTGTGGTGCTGGTGTGCTGCAGGCTTTGGCTGATCTTCACTGGTGTCAGAAGGGTCAACAGGAACTAACAGACTGTGAAAAGCCACTTCGGAGTTTGTGTGTCCATATGGAAGAGTATTAAGCTTCTCCTTTCAGGCTAGGATGCCTTCATTTTGCATCTTGCTGACGTTTAGTGAATAGCAGGAACTGGTACCTGGAGGTAGAACATGCCAATGTAATGTGGTGGATGAAGGATGCTGGCTTCTCCTACCCAAAACACCCAGAGACTTTTGGAAGAAAAGGAGAAGCTATTCTTTAGGTTTAGTGGTATAGTTCCAGGAAATTTGGGAAACTTGTAAACTTGGGAGGGTGGTGGTAAAATCTAAATAAAGCTTCTAAGGTACAAGTTCCTCAGATTTTAAGGCAGCTCTTTTCTAGAGCTCAAGTCTTATTGAGGACTGAATGAAGAAAACAGAAATCTGAACTTTGCAGAACTGAATCCAAATTGTGCAGTTCCAGCTCAGCCCTGTTCTCCTTCTCTCTGCATTACTACCTATTTTTATTCACTATAAAGCTCCATTTTTATTTATTAATTTATTTTTGTGATTCTTTAGTGCCAGAGCACATATTTTCAGCTTCAAACAAATTTTTATAATCAGGTTCCAAAACCCTTAAACAACTGTGTCCTGGGCTGCATCAAAAGAAGCATTAGGAGCAGGTCGAAGGAGGTGATTCTCCCCCTCTACTCTGCTCTCGTGAGACCCCCCCCCCCCGGAGTACTGTGTTCGGATGTGGGGCCCTCAACATAAAAAAGACATGGACCTGTTGGAGAGAGTCCAGAGGAGAGCCACAAAATTAATCAGAGGGCTGGAACACCTCCCCTATGAGGACAGGCTGAAAGAGTTGGGGTTGTTCAGCCTGGAGAAGAGAAGGCTCCGAGGAGACTTAATAGCAGCCTTCCACTACCTGAAGGGGGCTACAGGAGAGATGGGGAGGCACNCCACCCCAAACCATTCTATGATATGATTCTATGAAATTATCTTCTTGAATGTACTGTTAGGCCTTAGACTGGGGCTAGCAGGGGCTGCAATAACATGTAATGGCTCTGTGAGTGCTGTGGCTGCTGTGTTACTACCCAAAGGAAATCCAGAGGGTAGGAGAAGAGAATTTTAGCAAGCGAAGAGTTCCTCATGGCCAATGGGACTGTGCTTGCTAGAAGGGTCCCTTGACCATTCTTACAAGATAAGACATGGAAAATAAATTACAGTTATTTGTAATGATTCTTTATCATTGCAGCAAAGCTATGGCCAGTCAGGACTGGTAATGAGTTTAGGTGACTCCCTGGTTTTGTTACACTTCTATGCCTGGAGAGTTTATTTAATTGAACGGATGCATTTTTATTACCAAACATTCCAGGCTTCATATATAAGGCAGTGCATGGGCAGAGGTGTGCTACGAGAGCAAGAAACAGCTTTAATTGTTTCAGATTCCCATACGCTATCCCTCCTCCTTCACCACCGCTGTCTCTCCAGAGGTGCCTCTGGGTCGAAGTTGAATTGAAAAGTCATTTAACATAAATAATTTAGCATGCCTTAGTCCCACAGGCAGTGGGCAAGGTACCAAACTTCCAGGTATTTTAAGAACGGCCTGAGGACAGCGTGCCATAGCAACATCACTGCTGGCTGCAATCACAGCTTGCATGCTTTTCTTCACATATACTGCAATTCCTGCTGTACTTTAAAAAAGAATGGACACTGTTCTCGAGGTTTCTCTCCATAAACATACACAAACTGGGCCAAATTCTTTCCTCAGTTATGCTGAAGTAAATCAGAGGTAATTCCAGTGACAACTATGAATGTTGCAGTGAAGTTACACCAGCTGAGGGCAGAAGCTGGATTACTACGCCTGCCTGCATATGTAAAAGCTGTCACTGCCAGCCAAGCTGAAACACTCATTTACTGCAGCACATGGATAGCATTATTGTTGGTTCAGACTTTGGGTGGAAGTCAGTGGTTAAACACCTGAAATCTCAGTAGACAAAAGAGAAGACTATAAAATTTTACAACTGTAGAGTAGGAGATTGCAACATATAGGTTCCATTAAAAAAAAATCTGAAACTATGTTATATTACATACTTTAGAGGCTTTGTCACTGAGTTGATTAGTATGACTTAGTTATTAGCTGTTACTAGAAGCTTTCCACTGAGAAATGGAATTAGAAATACCAGTTGCTGTATTTTTATTCACAATCTTGTTGAATTCATCTCAGTCTCACAGATGCAGAGAGAATGAGTCCTAAGGCTGTTTTATATGTTTAAGTATTTGCCTATTTTTTTGTGGGGGAAAATATGCAATCTGTGGAGAGAAAAATCATTTTTTTTGTAACAGCTGGGCTTCAGATGCACATGGCAGAGCAGAAAGGGGCAAGGGCTGTCAGACACATTTGTACTCAGGCAGCTGTAATTATGGTGACTGGGATACTTATTTTCCCAGGCCAGCACTAGTACCCTAGTTTCTAACTCTCTCCAACAACCCCTGACGTCCTCTTATCCATTTAGTTTCTCTTCTTTCTCTGTCATCCTTATGACTCTCCTTCACTCTGCACCCCTGTCCAGGCACTGTGATAGCTACCCTGACCACTAGAGAAAGGCAAGGGATTCAGCAAGAAAACACGTTTAAAAGATTCTGCCTTTTTCTCACAAGCACAAGAACACACACACATAAAGTTATTGCTCATTCCTGAAACAGATGAATGTATTCAAATTATTTTTTGGGTTTTTTTGCCTTGCAGCTAGAACATGTACATCCTAAAAAAAAAAAAAATAAAAATTAATCAGATACATTCAAGAGCTGGGAATGGTGAAAGCCTGCAGGTGTTTGTCCATTTTCTGACTAAACAAATACAGATATGTTCAGTGCCAGCAGATACATGAGAGGATTTTAAATTGGTGGGGGAGGTGTTGATATGATGTATACCTATGGACTTGACTCTGAAATGCAATTTCTGGGTGTCTTTTAGACAACTAAATTCACTACTGAGAACATGTTCTGGTGTTATGTGCCTAACATCAAAACACAAAGGTGCCTTCAGCCTGACTGTTGTGAATTCATTAGAAATACAAAATAATGTTTTCAGATAATAATTTGTAGTATCTGTCCAGTCCTTTTCCTAGACAAAACCCCCAGCTGTAGCTTATTCCTCTTATTACAATTCTAGTTTTCACATCTTATCCTGTGTGTATGTTGCTAGTACAACCAGTGAGATCCAGCCTCTACCTGAAACAGGTGCCACTGCATAAATTCACTGGACGACAGCATTTAAAGGCAGGAAAAGCTTGCATTTAAGTACAGTGATTTGAGAGGGCAATTTAAAAATTAAGATGAGCTTTTGAAAGTGCAGCAGACCCCAAATCAGCCCACCCCAGTGAGTCTGGTTTGTGTTGGTTGCAGTGAGCAAGTCTTGATGTTCCTCCAGTCTCAAAGCAAGCAGCTAAAGCTAACGGGAGGGCTGTGGTGCATCCTTCCCAAGTAACAAAGCAGAATACTTCCAAGTCTTGCCTTTTGACCTGATCACAAGAGACCTTGATTAGAGTATAAAACATTGATAATGTGAAACTTTCAATTGCTGTCACATTTGTAGCTGAGCTCAGTGTGCCCATGGGAGAATTGTGGGTGTCCTGGAGTCAGCTGGTAATCTTTTTTTACCTGTTTTTACTAATGATTGAAAAGTGCAGCACTGGGGGAATTTTTTTATTGTCATGTTTTTGCTGGTGGAGAAATATGAAGAAAAGAAATCCCTTTTGGCATGGGAAATGATGTTATATTTTATTTAATAAAGAGTAAATTTTATTGTGCACCAAGCCAATTTATAAATGTGATCTCTGTAACTCACACTTTTAATTATAGGGGAAAAAACTGAATTAGTTCATTAATGCTGTGAAAAGGAACAGTGACCTACCTGCCAAATGGCAAGGTGGAAGTAATTAATCTGGTCAATTAAAAAGAAACTGATTAAAATGCAAAGCCTTCCATGTGGTGCATTAAATTAGAGAGTCACAATTTCCAGAACGTGTGTGTATTGTCAGACTTGATCCTTCCTTTTCTTGCTTGACTCGATTCCGTATTTTGCAAGCCCTGTTAGCGAGTCATTTGGCATTCAGGGCTAACGTACAAATTCATACGCCCAGGCATATTTTGTAAAAGAGAACTTGCAAGATCAACCTCTTTATGAAATCCAGCTGATGAAATGCACATGCCTTGGTTTTATTATCATATTACAAACCCCCTCACTCTCTTTGCTTTCCTTTTTTTCCCACTGTTAAATGTCACTTGCCTTTCCTTGGGCTTTAAAAGACCCAGGCACGGTGCTGAATTGGCAGGGTCATCTCAATCAATTTATGACCTTAAAAATCTGATCCACACGGAAACTACTGAGCTGCTGGAGCTGAACCCTAAAGTATACAGCATATTTGCTCCACAGAACTGGAAACAGTAAAACAGTTTCTTTTCTATAAATACCAGTAACTCCTCTTGACATTTACAAGTACATAGTATTTTTTTTTACACACTGCATGATCTCAAAAGTGCTTAACAGATCAGTGAACTGTGTATCTGCTCAGCATAGGTAACTACAAAGCCATTATGTGCCCTGCACCATCCCTCATAAAAGCTCAGGACATTTACATTAGCTCCTGTCCATCTCAAGGCCATAAATTGTGATAAGAAATATGGGCTGCTCACTGAATGGTTGACCAGTGCTCTGGTGCAGCCTAGAGGAAAATATGAATGTTATTGTTTACTTTAACTAGAGCATATATCACACAGATCCAAGGTCTTCTTGTTTGTTAAGATGAGAAATACTTTGGGGCACATCCTGTTGCTAGGGAAAAATCAAATTGAAAAGCAAAAGCCAGGCAGAGGATGGTCTGAAAGTTTTACATCTGAGGTGTTAGAATTGGCAAGCATTAAAAATACAGCGAGAGAGCCAAGTCAGACGTTTCTGTGATGTGGTAAAAATAAGCAGTGTGTGTTGTAGCCTCTTCAGGAGGTGTGGGTTTGCCTTGTGAGGGGGAACAGTGTGAGATGGAATAAACAGCTGTGGCCGGAAATCAAATTCCTGGCAGTTCAGCAGCTCTGGTCCTCCTCCTCCAAAACTACAAATCACCAGGGGGATTCCCCTCACCTCGGCTCCTGCCAGCAGCTCTGCGGGGTCACCAGACAGCCCCCACAACATGGTTTTAACTCCTGAACGCTCACATGTGTCGATAGATTTCCTTGCTAAATCCTTAGGACATCATGATTCAAAGCTGAATTATGCACTCTGCACCTGTTTTTCCCATCTCAACCAGCAAATCATTGCCTGTGTCCGGCTGGGAGTTTCCTCCCGGGGGACAAAAGGAGCTCCTATCAGTGACCAAGTACAGGGGTGCACCTTCAAAGGGAATGGCACAGGAAAGGGGCAGGCAGGAGAAAACAAATTTATTTACTGTAAACGAGCACAGAATATATAAAACCTGTCCTGGGGTACAAAACTTGCAAAACTCTGTTAAAATCATCAGGTTTCCCAACACCTCTGTCAGCTTCTGCTGTAACGCCCCTGTAAAAACTTAGATGAGTGTCATTGCTGTGTAATTAAAGCTATCCCAATTAAAGAGATAAGTCCTCCAAAACCAGCTGTTGTTGTGTTGCTGAGGCCAGATATGCATGGGAGGCTGCCCTGACAGGGCAGGCTGTATAAGCATTGCCAAAGCCAAGGGAACTCCAAGCACTTGTGTCCACTGGGAGTAGCTGTACCATGCTCTGGAGTTTGTCCTGCTGTCTTGCTTGGCTTGCTCTCTTCTTGTCCCTCTGTACCACTGGCCTACACCTTGGGGATTTTGGCTCTCATGTACAGTCCCATCTCAGATCAAGATGTCCACCCAAGCTGTGTGACAAGACCTTATGCTTCCTGAGCACATAATGAAGTGCTCTCCTTGTGTGCTGTAAGCTTAGGCTGTTTAATGGAAACTACATCTCCCCTCCTCGCGCCAGTGCGTTTTGCCTCAGTGCTTTGCTGCTGCAACTGCTGCTTGAGGATTTGGTGAGCTCAATCCTAGCACTGTGTATAACAGCAGAACTGGTGTAGGAGTAAACAATCCCCTATTCGTGTTTCATGATAGCACCCAGTTTTAAACCTGCAGCTCAAGCACAGAAGAAAAGAGAGGGTTTCAGATGGCCAATAAACCAAGCCGCTTAAAAAGTGTTGCCAACAGCCCACAGAGCTCAGCATCCCATTTCTGAGGCCCAAAGCAGGAGGTGACGGTCTTCCTGCTCAGCAGTGGTTGGGATGCTGCTGTTTGGCCCCAGGAACCATGTCCTGGCCAGCTCCTCACCCTCCACAGGAGTGAGAAACCTTGCAATAGCAACGACATACCCACAGCCCAACTCTGTGCTTTCAGGTGATGTCTCAGCATGCCATATCCTAAGGCATGGATTCCCAAAGATATTTGGGAACCTCTTGCTGAAAGTGTGAGGCTCAGGCACCTGCACACCATGCAGATCTTGGCCTGACAGCTCCATTGCTTCATTTGCTGTTACTTCATCTCTGTCCTTGGGCCAGAGAAGGAAATAGCAGAGGGGGTGTAAAGATCTTTAGAAGCCACTTCTGCACTCAGGGCCCACTTCCCCATCCCCAGGAGAGAGAATAGCTGCTGCCTGCTGTGCTGGAGGCTGTCCTTCCACCCAGGGTAGCCTCCACAGGCATGCCTGGCCATGGACAGGCCCTGCCTGGGGCTGAAGGAGTTGCGGGGCAAGTATGGGGCGCAGCAGCAGCAGCCAAGCATCAGTATGGCAACCATGTGATCAAAACCTGAGTCACCTTTGGCCTTTCCCACTCATGAAAGTTTGTATTTTTCCAATGGGCTGTGCCTCCTTATGCTATAGTTTAATCATCCTCCCTTGCTCTTTCTGTCCCTGTCACACCCACGCTATACTTGTCTTCATTTCGAAACGTAAATGCGTGCCTCTGAGCAAACTTCCAGGCAGTGGCATGTTTTATACATTTTTATTAGCACCACTCTAATGCTGGAGCAAGATTATGTGATGTCTGGATTTCCTTGCAGTCAAACTTAATATCCTGAGAAATGGGAAATTTTACTGAAACCCTGCAGTGCTGGTCAGGGTGTGGGAGGGTCTGCACCACTGTTTCCATGCCTGTGTGGTTGCCACAGATGTGTAGAATTATCTGACTTGAATGTATTCCTTTTTTTTTTTGGAGGGTTTGGTTGAGGTTTTCTGTTTATCACGGTAGGGCAAACACACTTTAGATAATTTTGCCACTGCCCAGTCTAAATTAGTGTGAAGTTGTGATGGGAATTCAAGATGTGTAAATATGAACAAACCTATAGGGGAAAAAATTACAGTGAAAACTCATCATGTTGCATGAAAAAAGCACTCAGCCTACTGAGTGCTATGGGAAGGCAAACAGAAATAGCTGTGAGAAATAATCAGGAGGATATGAAATGCATACCGGTTCTTAGCTAGTATAAATATTCATTGCTGCAGGGGACCCAGGCAAGCTGACATCAGCTGAGGATATTAGCTACATGTCATGGACTGAAATATTTCTTTTTGTGTTAAGATGAAAGGAGGTGGCTGTTAGCAACTGCATTTGTGGGCAGAGCTGAGGCTGGCTCCCTTGGGGGCACAGGAGTGTGCCCTGGCTCCCCTGCAGCCTTCCTCGAGCCCTAGCCTAACCCCCTTATAGTTTCCATGCTGGGGAGGCCAGGCTTCCTCCAGTGCCTCTCATGGATGTCCTGTCCTGTCTCCCCCACCGAGGGCCTTTATCCCATGCCAATGCCCTTCCTGCTGCTGGTGTTCCTGCTTGGCTGCTCCTAGCCTGGGTTTCATTTTGAACAGGAGAATCAGTGCAGTGTTTCTCCCTGGGGAGCTCTGCACTGGGCCCTGCTGTATAAGCAGGATGCTTGGAGAGGGAAGGTGCTAGAGGGTCTGTATCATAAGCAATGACCCACTCCTGAGGGCTGCACAACCACACGGTATTATCCATCTGCAGGGTTACTGACACATGGTGACAGGCTCTAAATGACCCACCTATGAGATCCCCACCTCTGCTCTCTAAGGAGCATGGGCAGGCTCTCAGGGGGAAAATGCAGCAGCAAAGAGCTCTCAGGAGGCAGCATTGCCAGGCTTACTCCCCAGGTTGAAGGTAAAACTCCTACTCAATGAAATCTGGCACAAATCTTCATTAAACGGAGATACGGTTACTGTTAGTGCTACAGTAGCACATGGGAAAGCTTCTCCAGGACTGCATCAGATTGCATGGATTCAAAGGCAGGAGGAGAAGAAAATGGCAGTCAGGAAAATGTGTAAGCGCATCTGTCTTTGTTCAGTGTCAGGAAATTAGTGCCAGCTTCTTAAGGCATGGGAAATGCCATTGGCAGCCAAATACAAAGTGCTCTGGATTTCATGGGAATAGTTGACAGTGAAATATTTTCTTAACTTGACCTCAAGCCACATACTAAATGGAAAGAAGTAAATTTGGCAATACAAATGCAAACTGAGCCATGGTTACTTATACCCGTGGAGGATCTGGTCTTACACAGCCTGCTCCACAGGGCCACATCCTGCTGTCACTTACACTGGTGTAAATCAGACAACATTTTGCTGAATTCGATGGAAGTACTGGGGCTTGCACTGGGTAAGTGCAAGCATAATTTAGCTCATGCTGAGGACCACTGCCTCGTGGAGGTCAGCGGTATCTTGACTGAGCAAATCACCAGCTTGTGTGGAGCTCTCACAGGAGAACAGTAAAACCAGAAAGTAGTGGCAAGGCATAAAGTTATCCCCCTGGCAACACTGGATGGGGTTTGATAGAAACATGGTCTGAGGTGACAACTGGGCACGACAGAGTTCTCACCAGAGTCACAACCTACTGGAGATTAATTCACAGAGAGAGATGCCTTTCTGAAGGGCTGAGAACATATTCACCAACAGCTAAAATGGAATCTTAGTTTTTGTAGCTTTGGTTAGTATTTCTGGATGCTTCTAATGTGTTGATTACCAGTCTAGTCATGGCTCGTTTGCCTCCTGCCTCTGACACCTCCTTAAATTCAAATGAAGAAACAGTTATTAGCATTATTACGTATTTCTTTGTTCGAGTTCTCACCCCAGATTAACACCCAAGGGTTCTAGGTTCAAACAACAAACAAAAAGACAGTGCCAGGAAATGAGATGAGAATCTGTTTTGCATTCTCATTCTTGGCTCATTTCCCACAGTTTAATTCAAGAATAACTTTAGAAGAATATTAAAAAGTGATGCCACTCTATCAGTACAACAGGATAAGTAAAACCTGGACTCAGACCAGCTTATATTTTCATCAGATAAAGGAAGAACATATCAGACAGGCAAAAATATTTTAGGAAGGGAAATAAAATGTCACAGCTCACTTTTGATATGTTTTCTGCAGTAGCTACATGGCAGAAGTATTAAGCAGGTGTTGTCACGTAGGTTGCCTTCCTCATCATCCTGAAGACAAAGCTGAATACTTAGGTTTAAACTCAGAATGAAAGTATTACTTGCTTAGGTTTCTTATGTAAATACACATTTATTTGGCAAATGGATATTAGAGAAATAAATTCCACAAAACTTAGTACAGTCTTAAATTATGGGAGGTTAATACATATCCTCAGTATTTTCCAATGCAAAAGATAGGCGGTATCTATTGAATGTGTCCTCTTAGTGAGGAATTATCTGATTTCTAACGTGAGAAAACACCAAAGCCAAGGCAGAGGCCCACTGTTACTCCATCATGGAAGAACATATTCCTTTGAAATTTCACCAGCTAGAAAATCAATGAGTTTTGGATTTTATAGAGGAATTTTACTGTTTTTTGGTTTTGTTTTGGGGGTTTGTTTTGTTTAGCTTTTTGGGTTTTTTTTTAGCTCCAAATGATTAAAATGTTATAAATTCTATCTTGGACTCTGCAAATGAAAGGTTTAAGAGATTATGTGAGTAAATCATTCATCCCTTCTGAATATCCTGCTGATAAAAGGGATCCCCTGATGTGATGTGTACTGTCAGGTTTGAATTTGAAGCAGAGAATTTCTTTCAAGTTCCCTTTAGGGAATCTGTACATTTTACACTGAATATTAGGATCACCTCTCCAGGCATGGAGAAGAAGCCAGTATGAGACCCTAAAGCCATAGAGAAATTATCAGAAAGAGATAAACTAGTTTCCTTTTTTATTAAATTCTCCTATAACCAGCTTTATAACCTAGCAAGTCACAAAAATTTCACAGTACATTACACATGCTCACTCGCAGGCATTTCACAAGATCAGGGAGGCGTCTCTGTGTTTTCTGCCCTGGACTGAGCACAAAGGCAGAGGGCAGGGCTCCTGCATCTCCCTTCCCAAAGACTTTGTCCCGTTCTAACAGCTTTATGTTTTTTTGACTGTTTCATTGCTATTAAATCTTGTTACCAGCATTTCACGTCTTCCAAATGCCTGATTTGATTCTTGGGCAAGAGCAGGCTAAGAGGCATTTAAGTGTGGCAGAAAAGAAGGTGTCACTTGTTACGCCAGGAAAAGCCGTGGCTGCTCCCCATCTCTGCAGGAAGGGCGATTCCTATCTTGCACACGACTGTAAGTGTTCAGTAGAGACTGCTGGGGAGGTGCTCCCATGCGTGTAAACAAATGCTTCCTACAGCAAAACTAGCACAAGTCTGGAGAAGCGCTGGTGAAGTCAGTCGTGCCTTGGATGGTACAAATATGTATAGGGCAGACATATGCCTCGTAAGGGCAGGTTCTTCTCCAAGATGCAGTCCACATAAGGCTGCCATGTGCAAGGGATGCAAGAGGCTGTGGGGGTGCATGGCATTGCCTGCATCTCCAGGGTGAAGGCACTGGTTCCCAAAACCACTTTGCCCCCATCAAGGCTCGTGGTGATGCTGAGAGGCAGCATAAAAACCTCACTGCTTGCCCATGCATGGCCCTGCCTCACCCCCAAATATGGGGAAACCAGCAGCAGGAGCTCCTGGAGAGTCAAAAGCAGGGCAACGCTGGAGCAGAGGGAGCAGTGATCTCTTTAGGGCAGAGACTTCCCTAAACTGCTGCCTTTCACTCTTCGTTTTTGGCTTTGCGTTTTTCCTTTCTTCTCTCCAACCAGGAGGAGCAGCGAACTCTAGCGTGGGCTAGGAAAAAAGCGATTATGTTGCCCTTCTATGTCTGGAGTACCTATCAGCTACCAGCATTTTTTCGGTCTCTTTCCCAGCAATCTGGCTGTCCCAGGCCCGTGGCGGGAGCTGCAGACGGGGGTTGCCGGTCCTGGGGACGCTGGCGATGCGGCTCCCGCCCGCCGGCGGGTCCCGGCCGGGCCAAACCTGGCGCAGCAGCACCCTCTGTAGCACGGCTGGAGCACGGCAGCAGCCGGCCAGCCCTCTCCCTGAAGGTTACACAAAGGCATGTGCTGCCAGGGAAAGAATAATGCCGCTTTCATAAATCAGGCGGGATTTCCTAATGGAGCTGTCGCCACACCTGCCTCGTACCTACGGACGGTTGCGTGGATTATATTAGCGCGGTGGCTGTCTCTGTGCTATCGAGATGGCTGAAGTAGCGGTCGGATGACAGCCATCGGTTGATGTGGCTTTTTTTTTTTGTTTTAACAATGTGATATAGGTTGACCTGCTCTGCAGGGGAAGAGCGAAGGATTTATGTACGCTCTGAAACCCCCATCCCTCAGCTCTGATGGAGAAGCAGACCCTCATGCTCCGCATGGGAGCTGCAGTGATAAATACTATTGACAGAGCAAGAAAATCAGATACACCATGTCAGAGCTCTTGCGTTTCTGTTAGCTGGCTGTTTGAGCGGCCGTGAATCAGTGAAGGAGGACACAAAGAGCTCTGTGAGGCACCAGAGAAATGCAGTTAAGAAAAAATCCAAGCTGTGTTAATTTTAATTTGGAAGACAACCGTTAGGAAACAGTTCAACCCAACAGGATCTGAGTGTTAGCCAACTCCTTTTGCCCTCTCCCATGGGAAAGCAGGCCATAAAATAAAACCGACTCATAAAAAGCTCTTAGTCAACCTGTTCCCTGCTTGTGACACAGGATGGCAAGGGTCCTAGAGGCAGAGCTGAAGGGGAAGGAGAAGGTAAACAGCAAGAAAGGCTGAAATTCAGAGAAGGGGATGATTATGTGCAGCAGAGGACAAAAGCATTGCAGAGAAGCTCGGACTGTTCAGAGCCAGTGTGTAATTCACCCCGTGAAGTTTAAAAGTTTGCAGTGCTGAGTGATGCTTCCCATGTTCCAGAAGAAAATTTGGTGC
The DNA here is from genome assembly GCA_013400615.1 of Syrrhaptes paradoxus. NCBI lineage: Eukaryota > Metazoa > Chordata > Aves > Pterocliformes > Pteroclidae > Syrrhaptes > Syrrhaptes paradoxus. Next base: position 39,689 of record VZTO01027114.1, read on the forward strand.
TTGTGTTCTCAATTTCCCTCTCTGAGCGGTTCCCGGTGGGGTGGCTGTCGGGATGAGGGTGTCTGCCAGGGCTGGGGCTGTGCTTAGGGGTAATCCTGCACTGTGTGGACGGGAGCCCTCAGCCCTGTGCTCAGAGCCACGGCAGGCTGCGTGGGCTGCCCTCAGTGAAGGCTGTGCCCAGTTGGATCCAGGTGGAGGATCAGGATCCTCTGCCAACTTTGACCTCTTGTTGTGCAACACCAATGTTTTCTTAACATGCAGCAGTTGCTCCATGGGCAACATAGGGTTAGTTGTTTTCTAAGCAGCATTTTAAGTGGATGGAAACAAGGTTTTTTTGTCACTGAATTTGACTGAGGTTGTAGCATTTTAGTACTTTAAAGAAGCTGCTCTTGGATAACTTGAAATAGCAGCCTGTGAAAATTGATATTTTCTAAGGTGCCAATTTAAAGCTCATTGAAGTCAACAGGAACTTTTTATTGGCTTCCTTGGACTTCAGTATAGGCTATAAACTATACTGAACTTAGGGGAAGAATCCCCAAAATAGAAACCTTCTGGACTGAAGCTCTTGGATTTGGCAAGGCCTGCTGTATGACCAGGCTTTATTACTTTAAATTTAGGCAAGGTCTAGGAAAATTATGCTAATCAAAAGGCTCTTTGGAAAATGAGTCCAAATGTCTCATTTTTTCTACTTAATGAAAAAGCATCAGCCAAAGAAGAGGTTTTTTGCTGAAAGTAAAGCCTAAAAGTTGTCAGGACTGAATGTCTCTTTTACTTTAGAAACAGGAGTCACGGGTAGGTTGCACTGTCTAAACGAGGCACAGAGGACTGAAGAACAGCTGTTTGTTGCATCAGTTACATCTCAATATTTTTCTGCAGTGCCTCCCAGACTGTGTGCACGCTTGGATGTCCTTATATTACTGATCAGCAGCAAATTGATTGAAACTGGGAGGATTTTAACACTGACTTGCTTTTCACCATTTCCACTCCTGTGTAAATCCTCCCTGCCACTCCCTAGGTCACCAGCCAGGTTCATTTCTGCAGCTACTGGCTTTCATTGTCCACGTCCCCACACCAGTGCAGAGTGACAAAGCCACGTGTGCCTCCTCAGAAAAGCCAGCCTGCAGTTCATGAATGCTGACATGATGTGTCAGGCAGGCACTGGCAAAGGTGCGCACCACACGAGTGTTGTGTGGCACAACATACTGTGTCACCTCGCTCGGTGCATTAGAGCTTCATCAGACATGAGCTGCACCTTGCTTGAGCCTTCTCTACTGGAGGCTGCCATTTAAACATGGTGGAAGTAGAAGGAAAGCCTAGAGATGCTCCTTGCTGTGCTTGTGAAAGAAAGTGCTGTTTTACCATCCTCTCTCAGCTCTTTGCACTAAAAGATGTTTTTGCAGGAAATTTGTTTTGTGGACTAGTTTTTGGTAAACCAGATGGTATTCGTGTGTTTATCTTTTTACTGTATGAACTACCCATCGTGAAGAAGATGGGTGTTGTCCCAGACATACTCATTCCTTAAGAAGACAGAAGGATTTAGCAGAGGCCCAAAATTTAGAAAAGGGTTTATTTGCTGAAAGGCCAAAGGGAGATAAAGCAAGAGATGCCTTGGGGAGAGGAGAAGATGGATCTTTCGGTGCTTATCTTTCAGCCCACACAGCCACATTATCACATTGGTGCCCCGAATCTGCAAACCATTAGTCAAGGCCAGACTGTGCTGCCTTTACTGGAGGCTAAAGCCAATGTGGATGTGTGAAGTTTTGAACTCGGGCATCTAAAACAAGATGTCGTAAGTAAGATATTGTGGAACAGCCTGCCCAAATAAGCTTTTATTCTTGTATGTAATTGCACTGTTTTTAGAGAAACAACATTCCTCTCCTTGTCCATCTTCTAATGGGGCTTGCTTACCTAGTAGAAACACCCCTGACTTCCCCAAGGAAGAGTCTAATCATGCTCCTCCCCAAATTGTACAGGAAGACTCTTTTGTCTCATCTTTTATATCTGTCTTACTGTGAAGTCAGCCACCCCTTGATTACTGAAATTTTTTTTATGAGCTCTGACTGTGGAGCTGATCACAAGTGTCCATGGCATCCACTACATCTGCTCTGCTGGTGGGTCCAGACAATTAACTACAGAGATTTGAGTACCAAGTGGAGTCAAAGTGGGGCATAAAGTAAATCACACCTCGGGCCCTTATGCCTCCCCTGCTCCACTCACCAGTGCAGGTGGGCTGCTGGCAGAAGGACAGTTCAAGGTCTTTGCTTGTGCAATGTGCACTGTAATTACTGCAAGGGTAATTGGGGAAAAAAATCTGCCCACTGCAGTACAATACGGCTTGCAAGGCTGTACAATACACAGCAAGCCCTTGTATTGTAGGGACAAGAGGACAAGATCATCTCACAAGATGCACTGTAAGGACAAGGTGCAAAAGAGGCTATTAGTTCAAATAAAATCTTGGAGATTGGCCTTGATATGGTGGTGGTGTGTGTAGGAGGCACCTTGCGCTACTCATCTTTCAGATACTGATTCAGTGACAGAGGGCTGAGGGCTGTTTTCTCCTTGCTCCTGCCAAAAAAAGCAGAGGCTCTTGCTGAGGAACCCATGCTTATCTGCAGCTGTTTGCTCTCTGCAGCTGCCCAGGAATATGCTCAGATGTTTCTTGGTAGTGTTTTCTGTTTGCATTCTTTTAAATTAAAACAGTGACTTTCGGTTGTGGACAAAAGAACTGTGGGGGCTTAGGGCATTAATTTAGGTGGATTTTACTATATATCTAAGAAGCGTAAACCATTTTTTGGTGTCCTTCCTTTTCACCAAATAGAAATATATTTGCCTTCCTTGAAAAATGTATTTTGTGTGTAAGCCACATAGTGATAACACTAAATGTGGTATAAAGATGGTAATAAAACTGGTTGTAACATTTATAAATTTTTCATGACCAAAGTGCTTTGCAGTTGGAGATGCTATAAATGCATGCTTGCTGCTGGAGGAAGTAACATGCTTACACTGCAAAAGACAACAGCTGCATGACCCCAGGACCTGATCCCTCTGAGCACAGGAGGGGCTGGATAGGATTAAATGGGGGCTGGGGCGTCTGCCCCGACATACCGTGGCCACGGGAAGGTTGGCTGCCTGTTGCTGAGGAAGAGGCTATGGTGGACAGGGCGGAAACTACCGCTAGGATGGCAAGGAGATCCCACACAGAAGCATCAATTGATGCAGCAGAGGAGGAAGCGCCTGTTCCAGGTGTCCTCTTGTTGCGTCTCAGTTTTGTTGCTGCTTCTTCTGCTTTCAGTAGATGAGACCTCTCCACATTGGGATCATGGTGTTCAGCATCACCCAACCTGCTCAGAAACCCTGGGTGCATGGTGTACTCTGGGAGGAAAAGTAGATAAAAACAGAAGGAAAAGGGAAGAATAGGGAAAATACAGCTATTGATATTTTCCCTGGGGGTTTTCAGTGTTGTGGTTTTTNTTTTTTTTTTTTTTTTTTTTTTTTTTCCGTAAACCTGATCTGTTGCAGCAGGATGATGCAAATCCTACACATGCTGGCTGCTCTTTAGCTGTATTTTCCAAAACAGCCACATCCTGCACAACTCCACTTCCTTTTATGGGGGCTATTTTTCAATGGGGAGCATGGCTGTTCTCCCTTCACACCCTGCAGCTGAGGGCTTTATGCCTTTCCTGGAGGCTGGCAGGCTTGGGGAATAGGTGCCAGAGCTGGCTGATAACATACTGATATTTATAGCTTCTGCCAGGACAGTCAAGGACTTTTTAGCTGCCTTCTCAGCACAAATCCAAAACTTAGTTTACTAGCTACTATGAAGAAAGTTGACTCTGTCTCAGCTGAAACCAGGACACATCTCTGCTTATTTGCAGTGGACTCCTGTGTGGCCATGGAAGATGAGGAAGGGATGAAGCACTTAGTGCAGCCAATCCTGGCTGCAGTGCCCCAGTGAAAGTCACGTACCGGTTGTACAGAAACTGCTAGAGCATGTGAACATCCCTGAACAGTCAGATGTGGAAAAGTCTCTAAACTGCTTTCCATTAGAGGGCATTCAACATTTACACAGGCACAAGTCTGCAAAGTGAAACTTTTTAAAAATGTCCACTGACTTTTCCAGAATACGCACAATGAATATTAAACAAAGGGCTGATGTTTCCTCAGTCTTTGCCCATTACTGCACTTCAGATGCCACTATGTGCTGTGACTTTTTTTTAAAGGTCATGCTGTTTATGCAGCATAATATAGAATGCAATTCTACTGTAAATTTGAAACATACTTTACAGCCTGCTGCTGTGCTTCATGGAGGTATAAGATTTGAAGTCACAGGTCTCTTCCTCGTGGGGAAGCAGTTGTGGAAAATATTTAATATCTCCATAATTGGGGGCTTTATGGACTAGTAACGAGCTATGGAGGCCTCTCTAGGACACCTTGCTGCATCTCCTGCCTGGTCTCCAGCCTCTCAAGAACATTTTCCCATCCTTGACACTTAAATTTGATTTTGCTTTACTGTTAGAGAAAATTTTGGGTAAATTGTAACATTATCTAACCCACAGCCTTTTCCTTTAGCTACAGTGGATAAGCTCAGCCCTGTCAGGTTTCTCTCCCAGCAGATAAGCAGAGTTGACTTTATATGTTGAAAAGGTCGCAGGCCTGTTCAGTCCCTATATACACTCTCTGGAAGGATTAGTATTCTGTTGCTTTACAATAGAGCAACTTACAAAAATGTCTTTTTCCAGGTAAACCACAGCATGGAAAGTGGATTTTGAGGGACATAGAGCCATATTCCAAATTCTCCCATGACAGCTCTTCAGGGAGCCAATATCAAAGGTAAGCCGTGGATCTTCGATCCTGATTTAAAAAACTTAAGGTAATGCATTGCTTCAGAAGGCAGAACACACCAAAAGGAGAGCAGCCATGTAGCACAGAACCAGACTGCATAAAAACACTGAAAGTTATTCTGGTCCTACTTAATTGTGAAACACATAATATGGGTGAAAAGGTATGGGAAGACTCTTGAGAAAATACACCGTGACACCAGTGCAATGGAGATGCTAAGTAAAGGAATTAAGTAAATAATCAGGGTTCAGAGGAGTGCTAAAGAGATACAGGGTAGAAGACATAAGCCTTGCATGAAATGGAAGTTACATGCTTTTTGAGAAAGAAGGAAAATAATATAATTTCACATTCATAAGGTCTCTTACCAGACACTGGTATATTCTAAGAATTTGGACTAAAGGGGCAGGCCAGGCTGCAAATGGAGGGCCGTGTTCTTAAGTAAACACTCACTACGAAACGGGTCTGCAGGGCAGCAGCTCAGATGGCACGGGCATGGAGGCTTTGGGGGTCACAGAAACCAAGGGGCCAGTGTCTCTGAAGCCATTTATGTCTGGTCATAATGAAATTTACTGCAAGGGTAGACCTAGACTGAGGTACCATCCTAATATATCCTTCTTGGAATGTATTCCTGGCCCCTGTATTAAGTATGTAATTTGCCAGAATACTTGTGCTTTATTACTGAATTAGCAAAAGGCAGTGCTAATATTTGCAGGATGGATTTTTTATTATAAAGCCATTTTTTTGTGTTTGAATATACCATCAACATGGTCTGTAACATATCAAAAATACATTGAAAAAAGCTGAAGAAAAGAAACATTTCACACAGAGGCACAAATTAGAGAATTAAAACTCAAGTTTCTTCAGTTCCTGTGCCAGAAGAGATAGATAACAGATTATTTTTAACTGTCAACCAATGAAAAGAAACCTGGCCCACATTTCAGAAGGATAAAATTTATAGGTGAAAACTCTGTGCTGTTTCTGTAATGAAGTTCTTGGTCAACACATCTTACAGTGTATGTAACACAACAGATTACTGAGAATGCCCCTAGTTATTTGGTGCATGTTAATTTCACGCAAATATTCTCTTTTCCACTGAATGCTGTTAAAATACAGGACAAAATCTTTAAAGGTAAGCAATCAAGAAATACCTGTATTTCTGTGGACTACTAGGGTGAGCATCACCTCACAAGAGTAAGAAAGAATGGAGACAGATTTCTCATTTCTACTGTACGGGAACACCATTTACACAGTCCACCCAATGATCTTATACATCAGTGCCCTCAAAAGCCTGGCTTCATAGGTAACTGTATTTTTCCCACTGTGCATCCTCTTCTCTTCAAGGGGTTGCTCTATGACAGCTGGGATATCTCTTCCGTACAGCTCACATTGCTTTAGAAACTGAACACAGTCTCGAATAACGCTGTCACGTAGCATGATCATGTGCTTGGACATGTTCTCCAGCAAGGACAGGAAACACCGTTTGGTGTAATACCATGTATCAGTGCTCAGCTTTTTGTTATATGGCTCCAGGCTTTTAATGACCCTTGAAATACCAAAGTCATAATTTCCCTTCACACAGTAGAGGGTACCAATGACTAGATTGACAATGCAAAGATGGTAGATATTTTTGTCAGGATTGTCATAGGACAGCTGCTCTTCTCCCTTCTCGATCTTCCTCATCAGGTCCTCTGCATCTTCATTCTGGCTTGTCAGGATGTAGGAAACGCAGAGGTTAGCTAACACAATGGCACTAACGTGGAGAATGTTGTCATAGTGCTTTTTAACTATTGGCTCATAGAAGCTAATAGCCTCTTTATACTTGTTCTGCATGAAGAGCTCGTGAGCCACATTGAGCTTCCATACCTCATGTTCCTTACAGAACTCCACCGATTTGCGGAAAATCTTTTCTATCATTGTGTAGTTCTTCATGTCCCAGTAGATCTTTGCCTGGGCCATCACAACAGGCACATATTTATCCAGAGCCTCATCATACTCATTAACTGCCTTTTTTACAGCTTCATCATCCCAGTTTTGCCTAGCTTCCTCTACCTGCTTCATGAGTTTTCTCAGCTGCTCAGACAGTGTCCCTGCTAAATCATCTAGCTTGTGGAAAGCCTCCTCAGGGGCAGTTTGACAAGTAATAATGGCATCTAAGAAGTTGTACAAGTAAGGTGTGAGCAGTTTGTAAGTCAGATGGGCATTCTCTGCCAGCACATCAGCTGCCAGGTCATAGTACTGATGCTTGCAATAGAGGAGTAGCAAATTTCCAAAAGTTTCTGGTGGACAGGGATTCTGCAGCAGAAGAAACTGCAGTTTCTCAAACCCTTCAGTGGGCTGCTCGTCCATGTTCATTAGCGCTTGGTTGTGCAGTGTGACTGGATCCAGCTCCTCTTCAGTCCTTGGCGGCATATCTGTGAGTGCCTCCTGGGCCGCTTTCAAGTTGCGCAGTTGGTACTCAATGGCTGCCTTGAGGTTGAAGGCCTCAACCAGGGCAGTGCGATGCAGGAGCAGAGTGTTTCCAACGCTGCGGACATCAATGCCCTCGGTGGTCATGCCCACGCTGAGCTCCGGGTGCTGGTGGATGCCGCGCTCTATGATGTCAGAGATGTGTTTGAGGGCAGGGATGTACTGCTTGGCGGCGTAGCAGCACAGCGCCATGTTGTAGGACAGCTCAGGGCAGTAACCCAGCACTTGCATGGCGCTGGCAAACTTGCTGCTGGCCTCTTCGTGCCGCCCTTGCTGGTACAGCAGGCAGCCCAGGTTGATCTCGGCATCCGCCCGCTCTGAAGGGTCCTCGGCTGCTCTGGGGCTGCCATCAGCAGCGGTGGTCAGCGCCTCCTCCACCAGGCTCTTGGCCACGGAGAAGTCGCCCTGGGCATACTGGATGGCCGCCTGCAGGCGCAGGGCCCGGCTCTGGTAGGCGGGGAGGTCGAGCAGCGGGCTGGCAGCCCTCAGGGCCTCGGCGTAGAGCCCGGCCTTGTAGAGGGCCTGCGCCTGGTAGAGCCGGTACGCGTCCAGCTCGGGGTGCAGCGCCACCAGCTGCTCGTAGCACTCGGCCGCCGCCGCGAAGTCCTGCAGCTGGTAGTGGCAGTAGCCCAGCAGGGACAGGCCGCCCCGGGAGCGGCAGCTCTTCTGCAGCTCCCGGCTCAGCAGCGACACCGCCTCCGCGAACCGCCCGCCGCTGATCAGCCCGTACACCACGGCCGTGTACTGTCCGTCGGGCACCGGCGCGGCCTCCATCTCCGCTGCCCCGGCAACGGCCCCGCCGCTCCCGTGCGGGTGGCGGAGGTCGCAGCGAGCGGCCGCTCCCCCGGAAGCGGCTGGTGCGCGCGCGGTCACGCCGTGGGCGNCGCCGCCTGCCCGGGCGGGGGAAGCGTCCCAGCGCTGCGCTCAGCTGCCCGCCCGGCGCCCTCCAGTGCCTCCGCTTCCCCGGCGCTCTGCTGCAGCGCTAGGCCAGGCGCTGGAGTGCCGGGGGAAGGTGGCAGCGGGAGCTGGTGTGCCAGAATGGAACCGCGGGCCTTGCGTCTGCCGGATGTTTCTTGCGGCCTTCCGTGCCTTTACCTCCCGAGGGGTGAAGCAGGGTGCTGGGGGACGATTCCAGATCGGCTCGAACTGCTTGCGCCTCCTGAAAACACGGCCTAGGCCTGAACGTTTGTCCCGTTTCTATAGCTCATGCAGATGGAAAGAGTAAACAGTAAAAATCAAGATGAGTTCACTGAATCTTTCAACTTTATTTCTAAATCTTCTGCAATGGTTCTCTTACTCGGTAAAAGTAGGCCCTAAGCTAAAGACACAGCCGTGGAACGTAGGCCAGGATTTTATTGCTGTCTTGGGCTTTTTGAACGTGAAACATCCCCTTTACAACTCATCAAGATCCAAAGTTTGTCACGGCTGATGGAAGGAAGCATTTTTGTACCTTAGCACAATCGGCCAGCTTTCTTGCAGTTTTTAAAAAACAGAAGCAATTATATCCCACTTTCTGTAACTATTTCAACAGACTTAGATCAGATATTATGAAGAAACTTTCTACTGTGAGGGTGGTGAGGCACTGGAGGAGGTTGCCCAGGGAAGCTGTGGATGCCCCATCCCTGGAGGTGTTCAAGGCCAGGCTGGATGAGGCTTTGAGCAACCTGGGCTAGTGGAGGGTTAACCTGCCCATGGCCAGGGGGGTTGGAACTGGATGATCTTCAAGGTCCTTTCCCACCCAAACCATTCTACGTTTCTATGGTAATTGTTCTTTTGAGGAATTTTTTTCTCCCCATAGTATGTCTGCTGAACAGTGATCTGTCTAGTATCACAGGCTGTAATAATCTGTGTGATTTCTGTACATGTAAATAGCTCTGTTAAAATCGCCAGACAGATTTGGTTTATGGTCATTCCAGACTAATGCCAAGTGTATCTAGCGAAGTCAGGTCTGCTCCTAGGAATGCTTGCTGCAAGGTCATATTTCAAAAGTGGTATCTGGGTTGCTCAGTTGCATGTTTTTTCATGCTCTTCTATTTGTGTCATTCAGTAATCAATAGATACAGCTCTGATTCATCCTGACAAGGTATTTTCAAAGAAAAACAATAATAATAACAAAAAAAAATCACAGCAAACCATTAAAATGATTTATTATTTTTTTAGAGACCAATAAAACCAAGTTGTTAATTTCAAAAACATGCTTTAAAAAGCTGAATCAGCATTGTTTGAGCTACTAAAGCAAAACAGTGAGGGTAATGGTCTTAAAATGCAAAAAGGGAAAGGATGGGGAAGTCTTAAGTTATACATTATGAAAGTACATAGGGTTCACTTGCATTAGAACACACACAGTATTTCTGTGCATGTCGGTTGTTTCCCATAGGCAAAGGTTTAAAGCTTATAATGGTATTCCCTAGACAACTGGAAGATGCAGTGGCCAACGTGCTTATAATTTGGTAGTTAAATACGAAGTAATCCAAGAAAGAAAAGGTAACAAGCAATATACAGTATGTGTATACTGGCACATTCAGGTGATGGAAATCTCTGGAGTCTCTCATTTCATCTTTTTTATACCTTCCATTTCATTGTGATGTTAGAAACCATTCACGTGATTTTATGCTTAAAAATCTTCTGTTTCTTTGACAAAGCCAATAAAAAAGAGTCTTGCTCTACATTTTCTTGCCCAGAACACTCTTATCGTTGGAAGTGTCTTTTCATAACCTTGAAATAAACCTGTTATAAAATTTCACTCAGTGCATAAATGTTCTATCGCTAACTAAAATTGTTTTATGAAGGGAAAATAAGTATTTGGCCTGTAGTCTGAAACACTTGTATTTTTCTACTAGGATTAATTTGTCTAAATATTACAAATGACATTAGGCACTGCTGGTTGCAGTTTTCAAAAATAGTTTGTGAGTACTAGTATTGGCTTTGTTGATAACTACAGGCACATTATGAGATTGCAGTGCACTCTGAGAAGGAGCAATTAACAAGGTCACCAGTACAGAAAAATGCAGCTGCTGTACCAAGGACACCATCTGAAAGAATACCTGAGCTAAAATGAAACATACTTGTCTACAGCTATTTTCTGCAGGAACAAAACACTAATGACCTTCTCAGCAAGATCCTTGGCCCTGCAAATAGTAGGGGCTGGTTGCAACGGAGCTGCATGGGGAGTTCAGTGTCTGATTACCGCATGAGGCATCCAGTTTAAACTGCTGTGAGCTACTGCTGCCTAACCTTGTGTGATTCTGCTTTGGAGCAGAAGCAAAACTATGTCGTGACAGAAGCAGATGTCTACATCTTTATCATGTTTTGTTGAAGCTGTTCTGTTTTGCCTGTAGGTCCCAGGCTAGGAGAAAGGCAAAACAATGGGGCACTTTTAGGGGAAATTGTTGGATTTGACTATTCAAACTGTGTCCAAAGACACCTCTTGGATGTCTCATTCTCTGGAGGTGGGAAACCCTTCTGTCAGAGCCACAGAAGAGCCTCTGCCCCAGGTGCTCCTCACCTTGAACAGCATTTGGTTTTCTGGTGGGGTCACAGTGTCATGTTGCTGGGGCTTTAATCCAGGAGGATGTACACATGAGCCCCTCCTGAGCTCTTCCACCAAAGCCTGTCTGGTCTGTGCATCTCCCAGGGGTGAAGCAGAAATCAGGGCTGGACCCTCAGCCATCCTGTCTCCTTGCTGAGCAGATGTGAGCAGGAAGACAGGAGACAAGCCCTCTCTGGTGACTCTCCACAGGCTAGTGGTGAAGGTGCACCCACCGTTCAAAAGCCTGCTCCAATTGAAGTAGGATTTGAACGTCAGGCGCTTTCCCGATTACCCTATGCAATGCTAGGGCACTTATGCCTTTTTTTTTTCTTTTTTTTTTTTTGTGAGGAAAGGTTGGTTTTGGTAAGCAGTTTCACAGGTGGGAATCCTGAGTGGAATTACTGCGTGGCGTGAACTATCTTTGAGGATGGGGATGAAGAGCCAGGTCTGCTCCTGAGCATTTTCTGCTGATAAAGTGAGAGTCGCAGACTGGCTCCTGTGAGACGACATGCTCTGAAGTTAATGAGACAAAAACCTAACCAAATTCAAGCTACAGTTATACACAATCACAGAACTAAACTAATTTCAATGGTTTTTGATCTCTCCTTGTCCAGTGGGCAGGGAAACAAGTAAAGGACGGAGAATTCTGATTTAATAACCTACACAGTTATCTCTCCATCTCAGAAAAGTTTGGCAAAACTGACTGAAGTACTGGGAAAATGCTTCCCTATCAGAAATAATGAAAAGCAGATACAATTTCTGTCTATCGAACTTGTGAATACTAGTTAAAAAGTGTTTTCCACAATCTTAAAATATGAGAAACTTGGAATATGTTTGTTTATTGTACTGAGTTCTTCCACAAAGAGTCGTCTTCTTTGTTCAAAAATGCACATCTTTTGTGGGTTCCTAAGCTGAGTGTTAAAAACTAGTATAAGATTTTTATTTATTTTTTGAGATTGAGCTATATCACTTTCAGACACCCAGTGCTGTTCTGAGGTGCACTGCGGTGTCTCCCTGGTTTCAGTAGGATTGCTTCGTTTTGCCTGAGAACAATTTGATAAAGATCTAACTGTGCTCTCATTTCTTCCTTGTGATGGAGGAACAGAACCATAACATTAGTCAGCAGTTTCTGAATTTTGACCCACAATAGCAAAGATACCAAAAGACAAGAGAAATAGATGGAGGCAATTACAAACAGTCACTTGATTGATGGTTGACATTGTTAGAGCTTCAGCTGTATGTCAGGTTGCAGCAGTGCTGAATCCCCATCCCTGCCGGTGGGTGTTGCCAAGGGCAACAGCGTACTGAAGCCAATAAAAAGGAGAGGAAATGAGGGGAGACTCAACCTTGGGGGAGGCTGTAAGGGTATGTGCTGTAAATTATGTTATACTTCGCAATATGCAATATTGAAATTCAAGAAAGCTGTGTATACCTGCCAGCAGTACTGTGTTAGTTCCTAGTATCTGTTTCTCCCGTAAAATACGTGTTCTAAGTTTGGTATGGCTTGCTGCTTACCATCCCGTGTCTGTCTTTATTCAGGGAAGAAGCGGTAAAATAATAGCAGAAACATTTCCATTTGGTGCATGTATTCACTGCTGTGCAGTCTGCATTTCTGTTCCTTCCCTGCCTCTTTCTGCTAGAGACAGTCACGTGGCTCGGTTGTGTTCTAAGAGATGGGCTTGCAACAGCACTGAAATTTCCAGCTCTTCTCCTATAGGGGTGATTAGTAGCACAGAGAGGTTTTGGTCTGTTGTGGTTTTTTTAAAGTGATGAGCAGATTTGTTGTTTCTGTTTGACTGTCAGACAGATGTAGTCAGCTTTTCAAAGGCCCTAACGCCTCACTTTCCTTAGAAAGGAGGAAAGCTCTTTTTAGCATCTGGTCATCTGGGCCGGGTTCTGATTTCCAGTAAGTTGGTGCCAGTTCAAGGTAATGCCACTGAAGTAAATGGAGTTTGGCACAGGTGTAAAACTAAAAATTCAGCTGTATTTTCTGCTGTCAGACAATCCTATATTTAGAATCCCATTTTTCATGGAGTACAAAGGCTTTTTTCCCTATGAATGGGAACTCCTCTTGTGTCCGGTCATGCAGCAGAGAAGGCATCCTCAAGTCAGAGAACACAGTTTTGTTACCCTAGTGTCTTTGCACTAATGGAAAGATACCAACTTTCAGGTAATACTGGCGTCATCACACAGAACTAGACATGTTTGATTTTGTGATCTATAGTGTTTGATTAGATTTAACACCTCTACCACAGATGTCTGCATGTGAGCCTTGACTAGTGCTGTGCTAACTGTAATAACAGCATCTCAAATTGTACTGAAAGAACTGCAAGAGAAGTAAGAGGTAGTCAGTCCAGTATGATGATATTCTTCCTCTCCACCATTTCAAAATATTAATTTCAACTGGAAACTATATTGGAAAGGCTTATCTGTGGTCCACTTTTCAATATAATATAAACCTGAAGCACAAGGCAACAGATTTCCTCTTTCATTTGTATTCTATGTTCATTAAAACCCATTAATCTTTTCCTTAGGGGACACTGTAATTTAAGAAAAAATGACTGTGTTAAAAGAGCATTTTTTAAAAGAAAAAAAAACCTCTAAAATTACCATGCAATAATTTACTTTTACGCAGACTTTCCCTTTCTTAGTAATTTACTGCATTGTTAATATGAATTTCTCAGGGAAGCAGGGACAGGTTGGTGTTTTTAAAGATAATAAAGTTTGTTTTTAAATGTAGCAAAGGTAGACAATTCTAAAGGCCCTGATCAATCACTAAGAAGCTTTGTTGTAAAAAAATACTTCTTTAGAATACAAAGCAGGCTTTTCAGAACATTCAGGCATAAAAGAGGAGGGAAGAGTGAGAGAGGAACATCACAAAAGCAGGCATAATTGATTCATAACATGTACTAAGAGATACAAAACAACAATGTAATTACATACTATTCAGTTTTCCTGCAGCTCCTTGCATATGAATTGACCAGCTTGCATCCCGGTTCTGCTCTGTATTATTAATTTTATTAAGCTTTAAGTTCTTATATTTCAGTCTGTTGTCAGCTTTACAGGTTTTTACAGCAGCAGTTGAAATGCAGTGGAGCTGAATGAATGCTTCTTGTGCTAAGTCTTCCGTGTCGCTCCAGATACTAGCGCAATCTCACCGCAGGCCTTCCTTTCAGTCCCACTAAGCCTCCCAGTAAAAGCAAACTATACTGCCATCAAGGTAATATCCAATCAAGTAAGCATGGCTGTGAAAGCATTTCTTGAAATAATGGTGGGCCTAAGCTTATGAAAACCTTTCAGCTCTTACTGTCAAGCGACACTGACATTTGCAGGCTTAATTTATGTCTTTGAGAGACATGGTAAAGCTAGAGGAAAAGGATGATGAGGATACAGCCTGAGAAAGAAGTCTTTTTTGGTGCAGCTCCTCCCATTTACCTCTGTTTACTGCCACAGAGTCCAGCATAGGCTTCAGTTTCACATTCAGCTTCACTAGACACTGGAAGAAGGTTAAAGAAAAAACAGGATGAAAGAAAAATATTGATGATATTTCCACTCCTTTGATGGACAGGCCAGGGAGTAACAGGATAAGAAGATTTTAATCTGCACCATGCTCCCACCCTCCCTTGGTTTTGTCTCTACATTAAAGAGAGACAGAACCTCATTAACAGCAGCACCCAGATGTGAAGAAAGGGTTAATCAGTTACCTCCTAAGTGGTCATGTAATGTGCCCTTTCAGCACAAAGGAATATTTTCTTTTGCAGCTTTTTAGATTAGCAAGAAGTGGGTTTTGCTGAAGGTTGGCTATCATGGTTTCTCTGACAGCATGGAAACTACATATTTGTCATTTGAAATAAAGGGTTGGTGCAAGATTAAAAAAAAATAATGACAGGGAAGACAGCAGAAGTTGTTCTAAAAGTGCAGAAAGTTGTAAGGAAAAGAAAGCTGATAATTTTCATTATTTGCTTTAAATAGCAGGGTTAACAGCAACCACTTTAAATGTTCCCCAGAGCCCAGACACCATTAAAGAACTGGATTTTTTTTATAGCTAGTCTGCAAGCCATGGGAGCTTGGTTAGCTACTGAAGTAAGTCTTGGTAGATTTTTAATTGAGCTATTATATGATAATTAAGGGTTAATTGCCTGATTTTAAGATGTGCTGAAAACTTGCAATTTCAGTTTACTGTAGTAGGAAATATGAATGCTCAGCACTTCTGAAAATCACACCACAAGTAAGAAGCTTTTTTCTGTGGAACTCAAAGCAAATGTGCTGAAATTATTTCCTTAGAATATGGCACAGACTGGGCAGATAGTTTTGCAGCTTTGGGCCTGGAGTAAGTTTTTGAAAAAGTTTTCATGAAGCATTTTTCTGATAGACACTTTTGATTTAAAAAAACCCAAGTGTCATAAATGCTGTACCAGCAACCTGTACCTGCTACAGGCAATGCAGAGGAGAAGGAGCTCATTGGGACAGTGCACTCTGTCCCAGCGTGGCTGTGCAGCTCTCGGCTATGTCTGTGTCCTTTCTGCACTGTTTTGTTTTTGTTTTTTTTTTTTTGCCACGACTGACCACAAGACCATGATGTTTTCAATCCTAGTGCCAGGGAGCAAGTACAGAGGTTTGGGCATGACGTTCTGCAGTGCCTGTCCCTCTGGGCCTAGGAATATGCCACGCTCTTACGGCAGGATACAGTGCCGGAAGGATTGTGAGTGCTTGAGCTGCTTAGATCAATTAGGTTTGCATTGAATACAGCAGACACCAGAAGCCCAAACAGATTGGGAATGGATTCAAGAAGCACCCGCACAGTTGTACAGCAATCACAATATCTTACAATCTGTAAACACATTTTAAATCCAAAAGTAAATACATATATTTCTTATAAATATATACCTAAGTGCATATTACAGAGTGTAATAACCCAGGTGCAACAGAGGTTACCAGCTAAATAACAAGAATGGTTAACTAATATCATTAGCTTTGATGAAATAAATGAAAAGGAGTATTTAAGAAAGAATAAACCAGGTCTTTGATATTCATTTTTTACCATAGCACAAGCAATTAATTCTATGGAATACTTGCAAAATATATAGTGCAATTTTAAGAAACTTTATTTTGTAACACATTAATTTAGATTAGGGATACTTGGCAGTGCAGAATTTGCACTCTGTCTATAAAATGTCTTCACTCAGACATCGATTTGATGTTTAAACCACTGCTTCTGTATTTAGTATCCTTTCACTTTGGGGCTGTTTCATTCTTATCTAGTCTTTAATTAAACCAACTACTATAATTCCTATAGAAATTAGTTTTTATTTTATTTTTTTTCCAGCTACCAAAGCATTTCAGTAGGACTTTTCTGATAAAAAGTACACAAATTCAATTTTATTTCCACTTGAGATGTAATTAAAAGCTCATTTGATTACTATATATCTGGCCATGTTTTAATTATTAAACTCCAGTAATCAATTTTATTTTATGAAGCTTCTGGGAAATTATCTCCAAAGCAACACATTTCTCTCCTTTCTGGCAGGCTCTTGACCATTTACTGAATTACATTCATAGCACCTGTTCCTGATCCGGATTAAACCACCAATTTATTCCCAAAGCTATTTAAGTTTATTTGGCTGTAGCCTAGTCAGGGTTTTCTACCTCCTGGCTGCACTTTTTACTTTCCATTTTATTGCATGAGAACCCCTTGATGTACTGCGCCTCCATGCCACTATTTTTGATGCGTGCCTATTACAAACAGCTTTGCTAGTGATCTGTCTAATTTGGTATCTATCTTCTCAATGCCCAATTTATTATTTGCTTCAGTAGGAAGGGGCTTGTTCTTCAACAGCTGTCTGACATTGGATACTACCATGTAAACTCATTGCTCCAGAAACGCCTTTTTCCCCGCGTCCCTCCTTGGTGGAGCCGGCAGGTGGTGAGCTGTGGGGGCAGCCAGCCATGCAGGGGGTGAGGGAACCCCTGCCTGGGGGAGTTCCCATCTCTCCCTCTGGGACCTCCATGCCCACTTGCAGTCCTTCCACTGCAATGCAGCTGCCTTGCTACACAGCAGTAGGTACAGGATTGGTGACCTATACCATTTTATCCCCTTTACTGTAAAAGCTGTTCTTAATAGCAGAGTGATAAAGTGTGCTGGAAGAGCCCTTGTGCTGGCAGCTGTGTGCTCCAGGGCTAGGAAAAGCCAAATAGGTTTGCAGTTCCCTTCTGCACCCGTATATTACCTCAGATGTGTGACTAAGCTGTTTCTCAGAAAGTTACTGTATAGCACTGACTTTTTCTTACCACCTTCAATTATTTAGGTGTCTAGGTACTGCTCTGCTCACAGCACTTCCACAAGGTATAGCGCCTCTTACATCAAAGCTCCTCCAGGACAAGAAAAGTTTAAAGGCACTTCAGCAATACATTGTGTGCACCTGCCCTTCAAGGGCAGGGCTCCTTGAAGGAAGAACTCAAAAGGGGGAGAGTAGGAGTTACTCAGATGAAGCTATTTATGGGATGATGGTAAGGAGGGGAGAGTGGTTTTTCTTGAGTATAGAGATGTATTTCTTAGGTATATTTTGCTAGATAAAGCATAGAGAATGCAGAAATAGTAGAAGTAACAACAAACCCCTTCAAGAAGAGGGTGATGGGTAGCAGTGGAGGCATTTGTTGGTAGATCTGCCTGCTGGGCTGGAGGGTGATGGGGGAGAGGACTTCATATGCTACATCACCTTCATATCTGAGAAAGGATGTGAGCTGAAACAGCCAAGATGCAGCACAGATGTAGCTAGAGTCTGAGCTATTTCTAAAGCAAATACAACATTGTGCTGTATTCTAAGACTAATACCAAATCCTTTTAAAGAGAAGCATGTTATGCCCTGACTTGTATGCACTGTAGGACTTCCAGAGTATATACTGCTCTTTCTTCCCCCCCGCCCCAAGATTCTCATCCGAATATTGACCAAATCTGACCTTGCTTAAATTAGGAGCTTTGACAAGATTACAGCTCATGGAAGTACGGTTGCGGGTCTAATATTTGTGAAATGAGTTTATAGAATAAGACCATATAAATTCATTTTTATGACTGAGCACGTAGCAAAAAGTTATAGGTCGCAGTGTTCACTCTACTTTGGAACCCAGTGGTTTCTAATGAATCACTTTTATTATGTAGGCAGTTTCTGAGTTGGAAGGGAGGACTAGTGACTGAGAAGCCATAGGGATAAATTCAGACTTGGTGTAAGCATATGAAGCATTGCTGAAGTCAAGAGAGTCATGACCAGTTACAGCAAAGCTGAATTGGACTCCTGCATTTTGCTGAAGTGGCTTTCACGTGAAAATACACAGGCCAAAGGTGAGCCATTTATCTGTAAGTCCTTGAACTTCAGATTAGTTCAGATAAAAGGGAACCTGTACTGCAGTCATCCACAGATTTGAGCTTTATAATACAAATACTTGATAGAAGTTGTTTTGAAAACCTGAAAGTATTTCTGTATATTTGCCCATGTACTAAAACCAAAAAGACTGCTGAATTTCTGCCTTCTCTAGGTAGAATACAGAAGATAATATGTTACAGAAAATATATAGGAATTAACTTCTATGAACCTTTGACTGTGTGCATATATGAATTAATTATTTGCCCTGATGATTCAGGGCCAGATTTAATCATTATGTTCCAGAAAAAAGATACTGTATTTGGGAGGTAGGCTGAGTTCATGGAATAAAAAATAAATTACTGCAGTCTCCTCATAGTTGAAGGAGACTTTGTTTATTCCTTCTTGGGCTTACTGAAGAGAGGTCCAGGTCATCAAGTACAAAAATGCATCAGTCCACTAGTTTTGCATTTCTACTACCTTTCATTTCTACTAGCTTCCTTGATAGAAAATAGGAATTTCTTTTAGTCTACCTATAGAAGTTGTTAGTAGTGTGGAAGGAAACCAGTTGTGATTGGAAAGGGATCTAAAATATGTCCAAATGTTCAGCTCTTCCACTATGAATTAGCATTATGCATGTTTTCTGGTGATGCTACACTAGCAAGAATAATGCTGCACTCCTTTGTAAGTAAGCATGCATACTATAGAGGGATGATTATAAAGATTATCCATAAGTAAAATGCGGCTGGTAGGAAGGAAAATATGTACAGAGCTCCTGGTAGCCACATGCGGTCTGGTCACTATCCAGCATGCCATGCTGTCAAAGGGGAGGAGTCATACTGAAGGCCTGGGTACCTACTGAAGTAGCTCAACTGATGTGTTGCTATAGTTACAAATGATTCATCTGTTCATAATAATTTAATGAAACCAAGGGCTTGCTTAGAAAAGGAACAGTTATTTCATAAACAACCTCCTATTTGGCTCTGCTGTTTATGGTTTTGATTCTACATCTAAAGCATGCAAGAGACAGAATGTATCTATCTCTTTTCCTTTCAACATTTTAACCAAGCAGCCAATCAATGCCTTCTGCCTTGCTATTAAATGGATTTTGAAAAACTCCTCAAAATGTATCAGTCTCATATCCTTATTTAGTTCTTTGAATTTGCCCTCAGCTAGGAATTCTGCAGGCAACTGTGATTCTGTTGTGTTAAACACTTACTTGAAGCATTTCATCCATCATCATTTCTAATCCTTTTCTGATGCAATGTAGTTTGTGCTTTGTCTTTCTTGAAAACTGAATGGCTGTTAAATTATCCATTTATCTTCTTTCAGATTTGCTGTACAATTTGAGTTCCCTCTATTTGCTGTCTCTTCTACCTTCTCTGCCAACCCTTCAGTCTACTTCCTCAGATCTCCCTATATATTTTCATACACGACTGCATGCCCTTCACAACACATTGGGCAGATAATTCTAAATAAGACACCAACAGAAATTGTAGTATTATGAATTATTCACTTTTTCTCACAGATCAGGCTGAAAGCCTTTAGTGAAGCCTAATTTTCTTCTTCGTAGCTAGAATAGTGCTGTGTTTTGGATTCAGTATGGGATTTGGTATGAGAAGAAGGGTGATAATATACTGGTGTTTTTAGTTCTTGCTAAGCAACTTCCCATGCTTTGCTAGTGTGCAGGTGCACAAGAAGCTGGGAGGGAGCACAGCTGGAGCAATGGATCCATATTGGCCAAAGGGATATTCCATATTGTATAATGTCATGCTTAGTGTATAAGTGAGGGCTGGCCAGGAAGCTCACTCTCTCTCTTCTGGGATTGCGGTTTTGGGATTTTCTCTCCTTCAGAATTGCTAGCCAGGAATGGGCTATGCGTCGGTCAGTGGGTGGTGAACAACTGTATTGCGTATCACTCGCCTGTATATTCTGTTATTTTTAATTTTAGTTTAATTTGTTTCAATTATTAAATTGTTCTTAGCTCAACCCATGAGTCGCCTTATCTTTACCCCTCCAGTTCTCTCCCCATTCCCTGGGTGTGATGTTTGGCTGCCAGCCAGGTTAAAACCACAACACCATTGTAAAAAGTTGTTTGTGATAATCAAAGAAAAAAAAAATGCTTGCTCTGAAACCACCAAAACTATGCCTTTCCATATTACAGTGTGAAATAGTGACTGACTTAGAAGGGAACTGCAAGTAAAAGCATTCTTTCTCTTTTCCATGGCTTTTCTTTCCTGTGTAGCTCTTCTTCACATTTTCTATTAGTACAAAAGTATCAGGAAAAAAACAGACTCTTAGGGTAAGAAAAATGGTTTGCTGATGCTTATTTCGTTACTGAAAGTTGTAATACAGTCATAGTATCTGAGGTTTCTGAAAGTTTAAGAAAAGTAATTCCGGGTGGCCCAATTTAGATTAATCATTAGTAGACAAGCAACAAGGCAACAAAAGTGCTGAACAGAGTTGAGTTCCTATTTCAAGGCTGCAGAAAAATCTTTCTGCAGTGCCAAAATCTCCTTTCTCTGGGACAAACCCTTTTTCCTAACATAATCCTGAGCTATCACTTCCCCCAGCACTAGCATTTGGCCTCTGCAGCAAATTTCTTACAAACACAGCAGAATATGTTGCACCTGCTCTTCCTTGGATAATATTACCCTCCGGATTTCAACAGAAAGTGAGACTAATTTGATCTGCCAATGTGTGTGCAGCCTCAGTCCATGGTTTATCACATGGTGCATCCTAAGCCTATCTGCCTTACTAATCCTTGTCAGCCAGGCAGTCCCAGGAAGCATAAATGAATTATCTCTTACTCTCTGCGTCAAAATCAAATGTCAGAAATAAGCCCTGACAGAAGCGTGCATCTTTATGGTATTCTTTAGGAACTATTGAAAGTTATCCTCCTCTTTCCTCAACATGCTACAAAGGAAAAGCTGGTTTCAATGAGACTCATACAGAGCTGATAAAATTGCTTCCTGTGAACATATTTTTCCAAATAGCTTAATCCTGATTCCATTTTTTCCTTTTTTGTTTTTTTTTTTTTGTTAAAGCACTTCTCAATGACTTGTGAACATATTTCAGGGAATGTCTATATATTGCACAGGAGGAACAGCTCACTATCTAGTCCTATCCCTGCCCCCTGACTAGTTGCAAACTTAAAATAGAACAGGAGTGCTCCGACTTTTGTACCAGGAATCCCAGGTATGGGTGAGTGGTCGGTACAGTAACCCAGTTCCAAAATGTTAATACAGATAAACTCTTCCTCATTAAATAATTTTAAAGTTTTTCACTTCTGGCTGTATAGAGAGGACAGAAATATCTGAAGGAAAAAGTCAGTGTTTTGGCTGCATCCAGTGACTCTTTCCTGAGTAAGGCCTAAGCCATCCCATACAGTCCATTCTGGACAAACAGGACATCTAGAGGAGTGCTCCAAACCCTGGATTTCTTATACAGTATTTCCTTATTAAAAATTATAATTGAAGGAATGAGGGAAAGGGATAGAAGTGGTAACTGAGGAAGGGCTGCATCAGGACATAGCAGTGTAAGCATGACTCTTAAAGCATACCTTTTCTTTCTTTGCAAAGGAATATTAGAAGGTTAATTGCCTGCCTTATAATCGTAACTAGGGTATACACTTATGGAAAAAAACCCTACATTGTGTGTGCATATGCACTTCCAATTCAGGTGTCAAAGACAACTCTTGAGCTGGAGAAGTTAAAGCACAGAGGTAGCCATGATGATAGTTGGAGATTTCTGTGTATTTTTCCTATGGTTTTTAGAGGCTCTACTGTTTATGATATGCTGTGCATTTAACGTATGCTTACAAGCAGAATAGATGCTTTTGCAGCTACATCATCATACTCTAAAGGTAGATTTAATTACAAGGCCAGACACAGGCATATCAGAGCTCTTGGATTTGTAGACAGAGTGATTAGATTTCTTACTAAGTATGTCAAACAATGTGATAAAGGAGGACTCTGTCCCTCCACATTCCGTTCAAGACATTTAAAGTACTTGCTAGGCTAAAGATAAATGTTTCTGCTCTTCCCAGATTCCCCCTAGAATCCTGGATGGAGTAATGCAAATTGACCTCTGTGGATACTATTATATGTTTAAAGCTCTCAATACCCACGAATATCTTGAATAGCACTAAAAATAGCACTAAAATGGAGCAGTTCAATGGAGTACCAAGGTAGAGGTGAGTAGGGCAACCTCAGGCACGCATAAGTTGTGAAAGCCTGAGCTTCTTTATCTTCCACAAAGACATCTCCCTTAAATTTAAATAGCTGCTGTCATTGTCACTGACTACCTGACTATGTATTTATCTGCCCAGAAGCAGAGTGCGTGGCCTTTGGCCCTGCTATTCATAGGGTTACTGTCTGCCTAACAATGCTGTGAACAGTTCTGGGCTTCTGTTAGCATCTTTTGTTTGATGTGAATCGCTGAAGCTTTGATGTTGTTTGTGAGAAAAATAATGATTAAAAAGAATAAGATCTTCACTATCCCACTGTCTATTCCCCACACAGAAATTTAATCTGCGTTGGGAAAAATCTGTGACTGATCCTGCTTTAGGTAAATACAAACCACAGAGTCCAGGAGAGAAATCTGTTATTGTTGAAATTCTTAGCATCTCTTTACTGGAGGGTCAGAGAAGTAATTTATCTTAATGATCAAAATTCTGTCTCCTGTTACATGAACATGTATGTCCAAATAGGTACAGGACTCTTCCTCTGTGTGAACACAGCTGTCAGTGCAGTCATAGTGCTTCATTTTCAGTGGGATGTCTTGGATTTTCTGCTTTAGTTGCATGTTTTTCCTCTTTATAGAATAATCTAACAAAAAAGGGGGATGATTATTTCATACTGAAGCTATATTAGTAGATTTGAAATACTCTACAGGTCCAAAAATGCATTTTTCCTTATAAATTATTATTCTGATGAGCTTGTTTCTCATCTGTAGTGACGAATGCTTTTCTTGCTGGCATTTTTGAATGAAGAGCAAATGTGATGCAGTAAAGTGTAACTAAAGCTCCTAAAATCACAGCTTCAGAGTAAATGGATGGCTCTTCTGCTACTCAAGGCAAAAACTCCACTATCACATAAAAATACTCTGATCAGCGATCACTACAGTAACAAAAAAGTAAATTCAATAAAATTATAANAGCAAAGGAGCAGAGCCATGGCTTACCTTGTGCCAAGAGCAGAATCAGGCTTACAGGGCAAACACAAAAAGGTTTTGGATTTAGGCAGTGGGATATGGGAAATCTAGCTGTGAATAATTCCTGATATATATTTGTGGTATCCCCAGCTATCATTTTTTATATATATATATATATATCTGTATTCAGCTTCAAGCTCTAGGTTAGCTTACGATGTAGCACATTTTATATCTTTGACTTTTCTTCTGGGTTGGACAGACATTCCAAGGGGCAGTCAAACAGGACTTCTAATAGAACATGCACAGATCTTGACGATTTGCTAGTCACTTGTAAACCTTCTCAAAGGACGTCAAAAAAGGGCCACCCTCAGAAAACAATTCTAGCCGAGTAAGCTGAGGGATGGGATACATATCCCCCAATAAAGGAGAATTCATTATCCTTTACCTGGGAGAAGAACTGCACCTCAAAGTGGGTTGTCTTGAGCTACCTTAAGGAAATGCAGAGAGCAAAGCAGATGCGTCAGGAGGAGGAAGAGCTAAATCTCCCCAGAAGACTGATCAAGTCCCAAAGAATGTTTCTGAATGGACAAAAAAAAATAAGGCTAGGAAAGCCATAACTCTCTCTAAAATTCTCTGAAAAGTTTATATACTGTTTTAAGTATGAAACATTCCTCATGGGCACTCTGGTATGTAGCCTCGCTCATAAGCTTGGGCTGGGGAGTAAATACAGTTTGTTAAAGTGCTGTCAGTGGCACTGGGGTGGTGTCAGACCACTCCTGGAAGTTTGGGCTGTGAAGTTCCTTCTGTATTGCATACTTCACATGTCTGCAGCTGCCAAGAATGGCCTACTCTTGGGAACTACTTTGAACAAAGAGCATTTCAGGGGACTCTGCTGATCTGTCTGACTTTAATGGGAGTTGACAACATTCACTAGTTGCTGAGACCACGTCTGCTGTGTGGATGTGAAATGACACAAAGCACAGCATCAGGTGCTGCTGTAGCAACTGTCTTGGCATAGACACACACATTCCCCACCGAGTTCCCTTCAGGGCTCTGGATGCTAGGATCTGCTCACACTATTCAGGACTTCTAATCACTAGCATCGAAAAAACTACATGCAAAAGCCTTAATTTTGTTCTCTATAGTTTAATGTTGTAATTTTGGTATCAAAATGAGTGTCAAATGTTTGTTTCAAACATACGGTATTTATAAGCACTATGCTAGTGAGCTGAGTATCACTAAGATTTTACTAATTTGTCAGCTGCCACTCCACCTCTTTATGTTGCATTTGTAATGATGTAGCCCATTCTCTCCCCACATGCAGTCCTTACAACACACCACAACGGCTAGAGTTTTAAATATGTTTGGAAAGAAGAAAAAAAGAGAAATCTAGGACTCGGCCATAGCTGTAGTGTTCAGCCAGCCCTAAATGGAGGATTTTCAATGCCTGAATGCACTGCTGATGTGATATGTGTATTGAGGTTTGATTAAGCTGGATATGAAAATCCACATTGGCTCCACACTGAAGAGAGAACCTCCTGCAGTGTGATACTATGACATCAAGTTTTCTGTTTACCCCTAAGGCTGGTGCGACAATGACTTCCAGGTTTGATGGTGTCTCTTTTTTTTAAGTTGTTGAGCAGCAGGCTAATAGCTGCACAGCATGATGCAAAACCAGTGGAAAGCAGGGAAATCTGATGTGAATATATTCCCCAGAGATCTCCTGCTAGGATGGAGCTAACTAACCAGAGCTTTAGTGCTCAGATGTAGTCTTCTCATGCAGAGGATGGGCTGATTATCAGTTCTTCCTGCTTTATTGTACATTTTTGGATTACAGATACTATTACAAATCGTGCATTCTAGTGTAACATTAACTACTATATTGAAAGGAACATTGTTTTGAAGAGTTTTCATCCAAGGTCAGTCCTATCCAATCCATCCCCTCTCCCCTGCCCCTCCCTGATATTGTTCAAAATTATCTTGATGTTTTAAAAAATACAGGTTTATATTCTTCTGTACTTGCTTTGCCTTAACTGCTTGAAAGCTGTAGCTTTAATTTATTTCTTCATGTCAAAGACTGACCTAAGAAAGGGACAGGATCTACTGGCAAAGCCGTAGCCCACCTTGCTGCTTACACAAGCACATGTTGTCCATGGCACAACAGGAGTTGCCTTTGCTGCTGTACAGTCACTTCATTACCACCACAGTGACAGATGCCACAAGGTATGGAGGGCAGGGGAAACACATCATCCTTCTTACCTCATATGCTATTGGTGACATATCTGGTCTGTAACATGAGAAGGAACTGCCAATCCATATTTGTTTGTGTGTAGGAAAGCTACATTCAGGCACAAGTTCATCTGTTTAATGATAACGTGGGAGATGGTACCTGCTTCCTAGCTCTTGGCTGGGTCATCACTGACCCATTCATTGTTTGGAGATGTGAGGCAGTTTAGGGTGCACTGGTAATGGAGAGAACTTGTTGCAGTTCCCCAAAAATGCCTAGTGAGAACTTCCCCATATTTTCTCAGATATCAATGGCCGAACTGGCAGTCTTTAGCAGCATAAGGTGGTCTGTGTGGTTTCAGTAAGTAGGAGGAAGATTGTCTGACACAGTTATTGATAGCTAGGTTTCTATAGTGTTATTTTCCATTTATCATCCTGCTTGTGTAGCTCTGCTTTCTATACAGATAAAAGAGAAAAAGTTAAAATGGTGAAGCTTATGTTACACAAGTCAAATTCTGAAGCTGGTTTAATCCAAAAAGAGAGAAGTATTATTCTGGTCATGTATAGCCTTAATAAAGTAGTACTTGAGGGCTTAAAACGCCTTATAGCAAGCACCCACAGAGTCTGTGTAGAGGCATGATTAAAAGAGTAAACTCTTTAAATTAAGAGTTAAATGGCACACAGGTTAAACCACAAATCATTTGTCACTGACCTTAAAGGCATGGCCTAGAGTGCCCCTTCACAGCTTGGAAAGTAGCCAGAAGAGAGTGCAAAGGCTCAGCCTTGAGCTTCCCTTTGGGTCACACATGTTTGGACAGGTCTGACAGCAGTACCTAGCGAGGTAGGTACCCTCTGACACCTCTCTGCAGAGCACTCCACACC